>VWPU01017187.1:0-23555 GCA_013398955.1 Callaeas wilsoni
GCCGGGCCGGGCCGGGCCGGCACCGCTCCGCCGGGGGTGGGTGGGGTGCGTGTCGTGTGCCGTGCCCGCTCCCTCCTTCCCATCGCGCCGGTGATCGATCGCCGCTCGGTTGTCGAAGGCGCGAGGGGAGGGGGCGCTGGCGGCGCTGCCGGGGGTCTGGTGGCCGCGGTGCCCCCTCCCGGTGCCAGCGCTCACCGGAGGGGCGCCCGAGCCCAGCCCGGCGCGGCCGCCGCCGTCGTTATGTAACGCCCGCGGGGGGCTGCGGGCGGCGGCTCCGCGTCCCTCCCCGGGGTTCACCTCCGTGCTGCCCCCCGATGTTCTGCGCTTCTGCGGCTTCCCTCCGGGAGCTGGGGGCAAGGGGCTCGGCGCGAAGCTGCGCGCCTTTGCCTGCCGTGGGGATGGGCGCCACAGCCGCATCCCCCGGTCGCCATCGAGGAGGGACGCGCGGCCGCAGCCAGCGTGGGACCCGGGGCGGCTTCCCGGCTCCCGGCGGCACGGCGGCAGCAGGTGCGTGGCTTGGCGATGCTGGAGGCTGGCTGGGGGCGGCTGGCGAGCCCCGCGCTGCCCCCGCGGGCGTCTCCCGGAGGAGCCGGGAAGGAGCCACCTTGCGCGCACACACCAAATGCTCTGCAGTCAACAACAACGCTTCAGCCGCCCCAGCTGCTGCATGCGCTCGTGTAGAGGCGGCGGACCCCTTTTATGGAGACGGATGCGAGAGGCTATTTGCCGTTTCTTTTTTTTTTTTTTTTTTTTTCCCTCTTTATCCCCAAGCGGTAGCTGGAGGGGTTTCGTCTTCGAGAGCCGCTGCTGTATAGCGTCCTCCACAAAACCAGCATCAGGTGTGGGAGACTATTTAGCGCCTGCGGGGTGATATCCGTAGGTGTACAGCCAAATACGTCGGGATGGAAAGCAAGGACGAGACGAAATCCTGTGAATTAATATGTAACCCGGGCTAGCTCCTTTGAAAAGAAATACAACCCCTCCTCCACCAGATCACCAGCGGTTGCAAATATTTCTGCAGTCCTGGGTAAAAGCTCTCGTAATTGGTGAAATTATTCCAAGGGGAAGTTCAGTGTATGCTACAAGGTGCTAAACACACATATGAATAGCATTTTAAACGTTGACAGCTTCGGATCATGTAGGAGATGCTGCTGACAACCAGTTTCCCTATTCATGTTTTGCAGGCTCTACATGGGCAGGTTTGGGAGGGGACAGTTTTTTTCGGATTTTACAGAGGGTTGCATAACTGCTCATGTTTATTTGAAAAGAAGAGGAGGAGCAAACTCAAGCCCCAGCCTGAAATGAAACGCATGATGTGATACTGTCTTTTACTGAGCCTTCCCACTGTTTTCTCAGCTAGCATCATTAGACATGCTGTAGACGGGTTGGAAAGGGTTAGCATGATAATAAAGCATTAATGTTTGGGGTTTTTTTTTCTAGTGCTGTGAAAACTTCGGGGAAAACCAAAGAGATACCTATACACTTTCATAATCTTAGGCTTAAAATAGCATCATTGTTTATTAAACCTATGCAACTTATTTTTTAAATGGAATGGCTATTTTTTTAATCCTTTAGTGATGAGCCACTTCTTTATGTCTTTAGAGACCCTATCCCAACTCAACCTTTCATCGCCCGAATCCAAAATAAAATGCTGTTTTGAATGCCTTCATACATCTCTGGGTCACAGTTATATGCTTTTAAATAGTCCATAATTTGTAACTGCTGTAGTGTATGTCCCGTATTAAATTATAGTACAGTGTAATGCTTAGACAGCATGCCATGCAAGGATCAAATTGCAGATAAAGTTCACGTAGGAATCTCCTGCAGTGCTTGCACTTGACCCTTGTAAATCTAAGAAGAGATATTTATAAATGGAAGTATACATCCAAAATGTAGTTGTTTCTGTGTCATATTTAATCTGTGGCTTGACTGTGGTGAAAAATAATGTCTTTTAATCTTTATAGTAGGTATATATTTATTCCAGTTACTTTCTGGAGGCAGCTGTATGATAGAAGCTATTTTTGCTTCTTGTATCTTGAGCTTAATTGGAAAAAATAAAATTTTTTCAAGGCTCTTTCAAGGAGTGAGGCAGTCAGTTATGTCAATTTATGCTAAGATAAGTGTATTCTCATTGTAGGTAGAAGCAATTCATTGTACTCAGTGTATCTCATAGTGCTTCAGAGAATAAGCCGTACAATGTTTAACCTTGATAACTTGCTCTCAGGTGATAAGCTAAAATACAAATTAAAATAGTATCAGATGTTTTTCTTGCTTTACACACTTTAATTATGTAAGTCTCCAGTATGAGGATGTGACCATACCCACAAGCATCTATCTCTCTATGTTTATATGGTATTATATATATTCCATATATTACAACAAGAACAGTCATTCTGTGGCATAGTCAGTCACTCACTGGTGTCATGTCCTTTTTATTTGTACATGCATACTGCTTGCAGGCTTGCATAAATGGAATGGAGTCTCTTCAGCAAGCAACAAAGTTTGTTTTTGTCTCCCCCTGCAACCCATTTTTATGCTGTGCCTAACTGAAATTACATGCTGGTATATAATTTCCACACCTACTGTTTCTCTGCCATACTGGCATGACTGCTGTGGGCATAAGTGCTTCTAGAAGCCTCTGCCAGTTAGTCGAAAGGAAATATTTTGCTTACTGTTTGTATTGCCATAGTGTCTGTAAGCTGTGGTCAGGGACCTTTACTAATGTGTTATGTCCAGTATAATGGAACAAAAACTTGGGCATGGCCCCCTAAATATTATGATCCAAAATAAAGAACAAGGAACTGTGAGTGGTGCAAAAGAGAAATCGAGCTGATGTTAAGAAGGATACACTGGTATGTGTGTACATTATCCAGCTGTGTACTTTCTCATTCTCATGCGTAAGAAGAAAGTGAATTGTAGAACTTAAAGTAAGACTCCTGCTGTTCTCTGAGGGTTATCCTTGGGACATATGAATGGCTTGGGGGATTTTGAAATGTATCTAACTTGACTAAATGCTGAAAATTAAGGTTAAAAAAATCTCCATCAAACCAACACGAAAAATTTTCTCTTCAGGCTACCTATTTTTTACAGTTTTTAAAATTTAAGTTAATATTTTAAAATTTTGGAATGGAGTTTTCATTTCAAATTCCAGTTGTACAGGAAAAAGTCATACTGTTTTTCCTTTTCCTTGGTGTTTTCTATAAGCTGTCCTAGCTCTTTCCTCATCTCATCCCCCTCATGTGCCTCCTGAAATGCGTAATAACAACTACACCTTCAGCTAAAAGACATTTCTGAGAGAATGCATCATTCTGCCCATCCCAAGTTGTCCATACATAGAAGTACTGCAGGAATTTGCCATTTCATTGTAGGCTGGTTATTGGGATAGTTTGGAATAGTGATGAGGAGAGCTGTACATTGAAAGGATGTTACTGGTAAAATACCCCTATATAAATATGGTCTTTAAGTAGCCAGGGACTGTACATGTGTTACAGGACAAGTATGCGTATCCTGCTCAGGTTTCAGGACACTCTTCCTGAGTGGGTGTTATCTCAAGTGCTGACAGAGCAGAACAGACTGATTCTGTGCTGCTCAGTTTTCTTGGCCCACAGTGGTATGTCCATCAAAACAGATGGGAAGTTTTCCTTTATTGTTAGTTGTTACATGTGGTGGGTGGGCGATTCACTTTGCTGCCACTAAGAGGGATTCTTAACTCTGTCAGGACTCTGAGGCAGCTGTGGAGAAGCTTAGGCTCTTACTCTTGCCAGTTGTCTTAAGGTTCCCTCTTTCTTTTCCTCCTTACCCTTCTTCTGCCAGGTAGTGTCCTGAGTTTCTGGTATGAGTTTTCCTTGTCCTGGATAAAAACCCAAGAGCTGGCAACCAAGAGTTTGCAGATCAAAGGTTCAATGCATTATGTGGCTGATGAAAAGATAAAAGTGAATCTGTAGTGTTACTGTTTTAAATAATCATATGAAGTTAATTTTTGCTCAATTTGGCTAATCTCAGGAATATGCTTCTGTGTCAGCATTTGACAAAATGAACACAGAGAAGCTTGAAATAAAAAAAATCAATGAGATAAGTCTTTGCTTGAATCTCTGAGGGTTGCAGTCCTAATTCAGATTCTTAAATGGTGTTTTATTGGATCAATGCTGAGAAAATTCTTGCAGTAGTAGTGAAAATGCTGAGAGGTCTTGCTCACAAAATTATTTTTTCATTGTTGATGACACTGTTTATTTTTAATTTAAAAACAAACCTATTTTGGCCTGTCTCTTCTGATTTGATTATTGGAAGGAGTAGTACCCAAATATTTCATCTTGGAGGCACTTATAGATGTGAAAGCACTTCCTGATTTAGCAAAGGAAGTATTTCCCTTGTTATTTTGTACCAGGCTGTGGGTGGTTGCAAAAAATCTGTACTTAAAGGTTAGTTATTTTCGTGGATTCAGACAAAAGTGAAGTAGCAGATTTTAAGAACATAAGGGATCTTTAGACAGTCTAACCTGATTCATGTATTAGTTACATTGAGTTAGTTATCCAAGAGCAATAACCTACATTTGGTAAAAGTCTGTCTTTCAGAGATACTTGACTAAATATATCTTCTGTATTAAAGGCAGTCTAATGTGCAAACATGAAGATGTGAAGTATTTGCAGCTATTCTTGGAAGTTACCTTTAGTACCTGACGTGGTTGATTGTCACTTCATAAGAAAGTAATATTTCTAATTTGCACTGGCATAGCCTGAATGTTCAACTGCTGAGTTTTTTATTACCTTTGGCAGTAAAGAGCCATTTAGTAGGTGATTCAGTTTCTCTATAGAGGTATTTGGATCTCTCAAGAATTCCACCAATGTAATTTGTAAAGTGTCTTATGGTAAAACATCTTGTCTCATGATTTTGCATCTCTTATATCATCTTCCTTTCTTTGATCAGAGGTGGTGCTTTGTGACTACTAAATCTCACAGTGCTTTCAAGTCTCTGTTAGATTAGTTTTTCTTGGATCTAGTTCTGTCCCTGTCAAATAGCATCAGTTTGGTTCTCTAGGTACTTATGGGTGGTACTCAAAGTCCCCCATCTTACTGGAGTTCGAAGCGATCTTGCTGTGCAATCTTTGATTCACTTTCATGGAGCAGATCTTCATTACTCATGGCTTTTCCAGAAATACTTTGAAAGCATTCTGTGGAAGTTCCAGGTAGAGTCTGGTCTGGGTGGGGGAGGTGGGAGGATACAATGTACAGTGTATGAAGAAATGAGGCTAAGCAAGCTCTACAATTGTAGTGGAACCTGTACTTAACTAATCCTAAAGTGATGACAGGCCCAGCATGTTATTTGGAGCTGTAAATTAGTTGTATGACTAACTGCTGTGGAGAGCAGCTGTTGTCTTCCACTCTTTTTGGATCTGTGATTCCCAAGTCTTTTTTTGATACACCATGAAAAAATACCTCATCTAAACAGTTGAGTCTCCTCTTCTGTTGTGCTTTAGTTGGTGTCATATTCACTTTCACCTGTGAAGGCGGTTCTAGACAACGGCTTGTATGAAATTGCAGAATGTTTGTATCCAGATTATTCATCTACCAATGACAGCAGCCCAGCAGAACATAGGATGAGTACTTAGAAAGTGGAACTCTCAAATGGAGTAGTGGCATAATGAAAAAAAAGCATAATATGACTTTACCAGTACACATATATGTTGTGGATGCCTTATTTATGCTTTTACGTTCATAGTTAAAACCTTGTGTAAGTTACATGGTGGTATTACAGGATATTGTACAGCTAGTTAAGAGCTAGCTAGATAGGGAATTTTTGTGTACTTGTAAGTGTTATCAGGTGAACATGTTTTTTTAAAAGAAATAAGTTGTAATAGAACTACTGCTGATAAAGGTTTGTGTGTCTGTGTACAAACGCTTTGTTTATATAAAGAGATGATATTTATGAAGAGGTTCTTTGAAATAGAGGCATATAATTTACTAAGAACTAAACTTAGTTTTATATCTTAAGTGATATTGTAGAAGTAACTAGCTGAATAGCAATAGTTTTTAGAAATACAACAGTAACAAGAATTTGTCAGCAGTCAAAGTAATCTCTGTGCTTGATAATGTGTTTCTAAGTTAGATCCTTTAATGACATATGTGATGGCAGATGTTCACAGTCTGAAAGACTGTTTTGCTGAGGAGTAACATTGGACAGTTTGAGCAGGTACCTTTTCTGTTAGTCTGTGTGTGTCCTGCTGAAGGTCTAAATGTATCTGCGTGATCTGGTGAGCCTTGCCCTTGTCCATAGTGCTAAATTCACATATATTGTTAAGAGAACTCGAGGTTCGGCCATGCAGTTCCTTATAAAGCCTGCAAAACGATTTAATTTTCTTTAGGTAAAGATGGGTTTAACTGTAGATAGTCGTTAGCTTTACTTGTTTTGTAGTGGTCTCTGCTCATTTGCCTTCTGTGTTATATGCTAGGGAAAATGGATGGCTGTCATTCATTTCAGCATCACATGTGGAGAAATATAACCAGAGCAGATCTCTGAAGAGAAATGCCTTACCTCTGGTTCCTACAGGTAGCTGCTAGGGAAGCTTCAGGGAAGCTTTAAGAGCGGTCTAAAGCATTGCTTTTTATTAGGAGGATGTTGCATTTCTCCATCTGTTTATCCTTCCCTAAGCGTGAATGTTTATGCAGAAATGTGGGAAAAAGATTCCATCTGCTGTACTTTGTCTCTGCTGTTTTTATTTGGCATAAATAATTACAGAGAGAAAATAAATGAGAATTCCCTTTCATTGCAATTTTGTATAGTTTTTATAACAAGGGGAAGATGGATCAAGTACTAAAATAAACCAGATGCAGTCAAACAAATTCCAATGCCTTGCACAGTTTCATGATTCATTGTGAATTCAATTAACTCATAAAAATAACACCTCCTGTGCTCATTGAAAAGTTGCTTTTGTTTTTGCTTGGATTGGCTAGATGGTCTTAAGAAATTTTGGATGGCAACTACTTGTGGTGCATTGGAAAAGTTTTACCAACGGTGCAGAAACAGATTCTCATAAAAATTGTGTCCTAAGCACCTGCATGCTTACCAACACTTGATGGGCAGGAAAAATGAGCAGGAGAACGGAAGATAAAAATAGGTAACACTTAACATATAAAACTAGTTGTTTGGGGCATATGGTAGAAAGGGTTAAGAAATTAAGGAGGTATCAGAGCTAAGATGGAGAGCCTGAACAGATAGTGCATTTTAGATTGTAGGAGTCTGAGGAATTTATACTGCAGAATTTGGTTGTTAACTGATGATGGCCTTGATGTTCAGTGTAAACACAACTTTGGGGTCTTGTGTTGTCTTGTTGTGGGTTGCACTGGAGGTAGGTGTTACACCTGGGAAAGGTGTAAGGCTGGCCTGTGCAAAGGTGAGTGTTACAGGAAAGAGGAGATGCTAGTAGTACCATTATTGCATTGCAACTGTGCCATTGTGCTGTTGAATCTTTTCTGCAGATTCATCAATCTTAACAGTCAGAGGTCTGCTTGATTCTTGAATGGTTCTGCTGTTAAAAAGTGTGAATTGGAAGTTTCCTTTAGTTCACACTAGACTTCTGATCTCATTTTAGCGAATTCTTGGTTAAGTATTCTAAAGAGCAAATAGTTTTAAAATACACTGCCTTTTCCACTAACATGAATGTAGCTGAGGCTGTAATAATGCTGTAGTGTTCTAGTCTGTTGTTCTGTCTTAGACAGTTACACTCATATTCGTTTACACAGCAGTTAATGTTGTGGGATGACTTCATTAAAACTGTTTTTTAACACCGTTTAAAACTTGCTGCAGATGAAAGCTATTAGAGGTGAGCTAGACAAAGCAGATAATAAAGTACCTGGTATAGCCCAAAAAAATAGGCATTCAGATTTTTGTATCCTGCTGATATGTATATATCTATCTAAGGGGTTTTTTTTGTTTGGTTGGTTGGTTTTTTTGTTGTTGTTGTTTGTTTGTTTTGTTTTGTTGTTTTATTTTTTTTAGAAAATTTTTTTTTGGTGTGGAGATCCTAAAGGGGTTTAATAGATTTGCAGCTAGTGAGAACTTACTTATATTTCCTTTATTGAGTCAGAGAATGTTGGTTCTTCAGAGTAGTCATTACACTCATGTATCTGCTTATGTGACCTAAAGTAGTGTAGAATATGGGTCCCAGGGTCCTCATGATGTTCTGAATACTGGCAGCAGAACAGACATGTTTCTTCATCCCTCTCCTTTGGTCTCCCTATCTGTGCCATGGCAGCGATGATAACTTGTGTTACTAATACTAAGCTTTCTGCTGAGCAAATGAGCCATGAATTAGTTGTCAGGGACAGGGCAGGGGAAGGTGCTGGGGTGATTTCTGACCTGGTAGGATACGTGCATATTCAAAGAGTTGCATAAACTTCTGAAATGGTTGCAAAAAATACTCTGGCTTTTAGTAGGTCTGCCTTGCAGCTGAGAGATGGATTACTTCTAAGAGTAATTCCCACAAATCTAAATCAATGCTGTACCAGAATTCCTGCATTTTGTTTACACCTGGAGAAGGTGTGGATAAGTGAAAGAGTGTAAATTAATATAAGTCCTTCAGTAGAGTTGGCAGTTGGTCAGTACTGAGGCTTTGGGTATTCACACAGCTCTAGAAAATTGACAACTGAAATTCACAGAAACAATAACTTCTTGGCCCATCTTTTATGGAAGAATCCAGGTTAATAAGTGACTTTATCTAGTGGAGGTCTCCCAGCTGTCTGTCTGCAGATGAGTATATCTTCGAGTCTCTTGCTAAAAGGAAGTTGGATGATATTAGAGAACTTTTTCTAATGGGTTAGGCATGTGCTGAGAACACAGATCTGCACTTTCAGTCTGTTTAGCATAAGGTAGTCATGATGTCAGTGACTAACATCAGTTAACATGAATTAGTTTGATCCCTGGCTTAATGTGCTGTATTATTTACGTATTGCAGAGTGAGGGAAGGGACAAGAACTGTTTTTTCGTGTTACTAAAGGACACGGACTACAGCAGTTCGTAACACAACACCTAACTGTCTAAGTATTCTGTGGGTTTCTGAAACTCCATTTTTTTGGAAGATAGTTGTTCTTTCACAAACCTCCTAAACTCTAGCATCTCCTCGTACCTCTTTCTTGTCTGGCTGCTTTTGGTGATGTGGACCTGCTTGGTTGGAGCATGCAGTATTTGGAGAGGATGGTATTGGTGGCTAGTCCCACCTTCCTTCTTTCTGCTGGCTCTGGAAATTGGTATTATCTAATTGTGTACATATTAGACTTTTTGGATGGTGATGAAAGGCATTTCTTTGGTTAGCTGTAATTGTTATAGTCGGCATCTACACAGCTCATGCTTTTAAACAGTGACTTAATTTTGTTTTACTGAATTTTAGATTTGGTATTCTAGAGTAATCACTTTCTTTTGTCTTTCACCTATCATCTTGCTATGGCCTTGCCCCAAATTCCTGCTAATCTTTACTTCTAGCAGAATCTACCAAGCACTTTTTGATCCCTTTGTCAAGGGAAAAAGGGTAAGGAAGACTCAAACCAGCATTTGGTCTTGAATTTTTGTCAAATAGGTTATTCTTTATTTCTGTTTGAGAGGTCATTTCTTCAACATGACATGATCTCCTTCCTTATCTCTAATCACTAAAAAAAGCTAAAGGAGCTGACCCTATTAAGAGTTTAATTTCATATCCTGTGTTGTGCAGTTCTTTACCTTCTAATTCTAGTATGTTAATAATTACAGCTCTCTTCACACTGTGTTGTTTCTAGTGTAAAGAAAGAAAAGTTTAAATTGAAACTAGGTAATTTTTTCATAAATCCAGGTAGCTTCTTTTTAATATGTTTCATGCTATTACAAAGGTTTTTAACAAGTAAACTGTAATTATGATTCAACAAGGAGTGTCCATGATAATCTTTGGCAACCACCGCAGAGCTCTGGTTTTGATCTCTCCTTGACTTTCTGTTTTAGATGGTGAGGATTTATTTGAAATGAGTCTGTTTTGCATACCAGATTTCACCATTCAAAATTAAAGCCTTTTCTGTAGTGTGTCTGCTCTGCCTGATCCAGAACTATTCAAAACACCACATTACAAAGTTAATTTATTAATGAGTGAGAGAAATAAGTCTGGAACTGTCTTTCTGAAGGCCAAATATGTTCCTTTGAGCATTTTTCCTATAACAAGTTTATAAAGTTTAAGTTTATTAGCTACTGAAAGTAAGTAAAAAAATATTTTCAATTGATACAGCTATCATATTAAAGACTGTATAAGATAGTAAAACACAATTCTACTGTGCTGTGAAAAGTTGAGTTATGGTTATAGGCAACAAAGCATTAAGCAAAACTGGCCAGCAAGGCACTGACACTGGCTAAGGAAAGATTTTGTTCAGGAGATAATTAAAAATGTAGGCACGTGGTTATATTTTCCAATTTCAGATGAGACAGAGTGGCACAGGATATTTTCTTGTTTATAGTTTGTAAACTGTGCTATTGTTGTATCTTTTAAAGATATTCACCCTCAGTATAGCTTCTTAAGAGAATTGCTAAGAGCAAGAAAGAGCTATCCCTGAAAATTTCTTGGAAAGTTTGTTTGCCACAAGATTAAATTACAAAATGATGTAAACCTTACCATGGCAAATTTCCACCTTCTCCTGTCCTGTTACTTGCATATGAAGGTAACTGGATTTTAATATCCTACACAGACTTTGTTTTTTGCTGATCTTTACTCTCTATCTCTAGCCAGTTAGTATTAGCTTGGAAAATTTCTGTCTCTATATTCCTGCTCTAGTTGATTTGAAATGGTACAAGCTTGGAAGAGGCTTCTGCTTTTTCCTCTGTATTCAAGCTTCCTTGAATATAGAGGTACATCATAGATCTTCGGATCTGATTTTGAACGAAATACTCTTTTGTATACATTGTGTCAATAGTATTTTTTGCTTTACTTACGTTCTTTTACTACTGTTTTGGTAGCAAAAGAATGTAGCCTGATGAAACAGAAGTTTTGATCTAGACACATTTTGGTAAAAATGTATACATCTGTAATGTTTGTAGTAGCTTACAATTTACTGTACATGCTTTGTGTTTTGGAGTTGAAGTGTTGGGATGCTTTCAGGTAGGTTTTTTGAGGTAAAATTTCTCTTGTTTGGACAGTAGGCAGAATGCAAACGAAAGAGAAATGGGACTTGGTTACTTTTTAAACTTTTTAATGAACTTGACATTTTCAAACTCTTTTTTCCTCTCTGTGCTTCTCTTTGTATTTCATAGGTGCACATACAATTCTCAGGCTACAGTTAGTAAATTTCTGTCATATTAATTTTAATCTAGCATTTTGGTCTGTTGGCCAAAACTTGTGCTGACTGTATAAACAAAACAGAAAGATCCCCAGGCTTAAGATATAACAAGGGATTTAAGCATTTACTTGAGTGTTTTGAAAAGAGGCAGTAGTGCTTTGGCCACTGTGCTGTGTTTGCTCAAGTGTGAAGGACAAAGGTCCTTTTAGTATGTTTTTAATTAAAAGATTCTTTCTAATCAAAAAGCTTAACAATAACTGCTGCATAGCAAGTAGCTATGGTTAGTTCTGTTACAGTGTGCAGGAAAGGATATGTCATGGTTGTTTGAGTGACAGAGTTTAAACGATATAGGAAGAGGTAGAATTTTAGAACCCTTTCCCTTTCTGAGGCTTTGTACTGATGTACAGTATATAAACTAAAAGAACTTCCTATGATGAGGAAGTAAAACCCTAATTAGAAATACCTACCAATCTCTGCATATGTTAATCACATCCCACATACAGCTGAGACTTTAGGAGAAAGGCCAGGTAAGTATGATGGGCTTTCCAGCCCTTATCTAGCATTTGTCAGATTTCTTGAACCATCTCTTTCTAGGTTAAAATTTGTAGCAGTGCCACCGGTGTGGCTGTGGCAACAGTCTGTATGCAGCTGTTGGGGCAGGCAGGCAGTGTCCCCTGTGCCTAGGCTTTTTAGTGTCTCTTACTTATGCCATGCCAAGAGTGCATGGGCAGAAGGCGAAGGTTTCTGTCATATGCTTCTGGCACTTCAGGGTTTTTTTTTATGAAGACACCTGAAAATAGTATTCTGTTGCTCAATTTAAAGTTTCATTTAAAAGGCAAACCTATACTATATGTACTTGGAATAGTCTGAAAGTTCTTGTCTGCAGTAATGATATTCTTTCTCAGTATTCCTGCATCATGGATGTGTTCATTCCAAATGAATTCCACAACTGCAGTTCTTTGGGCATAAACTCGAGAAATAAATGGTCTTGATAACAAGAGAGACTTGTATTGTACTTGTTAGCCCTTACATAATGTAACACAAGGGTTCTAACATTAATATTTTTGCTGCATTTCAAAAATACTTAATTTTTCAAGAAAAAAAAATTAAAAAGCTGAAGTCCAGAAAATAAAAGGATATTTCTTTTTCCTTCAGAAACACAAGTAGATAATGCCTGCAGTGTAAAGGGCATACTTCTATTCAAATCAACAGTGACTGTAGTGATTGCTATTTAAGAAAAAAAAAAAAGGAAGCAAATATTAAGTGTTCTTTTGATGGCTGATGTCATGATGGTGAAACTAGTTTTGTGTCCCTAGTTTCTTGCCCTGCCTTTTTTTTTTAATGTACTAGAATTTTTTTCCTATATGGGCAGAGGGTTACATAGTTTTCTGTTTAGACTGCTGTTTGATGGTGGAGGGCAGTGAGTTCTTCCTAACTTTACAGAACAATTATTCTTCATATGGACTTCATATGTTGTGACATGGACTGTGGCACGTAGATTGACAGAAAGTAATCTAGTGCAAATTAATGTAATAAGTTTACTCTCCTTTTCTTTGTAGCACAATGGCTGACAAATCTGCCAAACCAGCAAAACGATTATCCTCTGAATCCAACTCCCATGAGGGAGCTACGGCAGGAGAAATAAGTGCTCTGGAAGAGGCCTTTAGAAAATTTGCTGTCCATGGTGATACAAGAGCCACAGGAAAAGAAATGCATGGGAAGAACTGGTCAAAGCTATGTAAGGACTGCCATATCATAGATGGGAAGAATGTGACAACCACAGATGTTGACATCGTCTTCAGCAAAATCAAGTAAGTTAATTTTAGCCATAATTTCATTGTCTCTCTCCCCACCCCCCATGTTTTGTAGATACCATCTAAATTTACCTACTGTTGCTTACAGATGTTGTGAGACACTGTTTGTCAAAATCAATCTCTTCCTTGTTCCTTTACAACATTTTCTTGCTTGATCTGAAGATACAGCTTTCAGCTTCTGATGTGTTACCTTAAATTGACTTCAGTTTCACAGGTGTTGTACTATACAAGGAGTATGATGTGATCAAGACAAATGCAGGCTATTCCAATAAATTGGACTGCAGTAAGTGCTGTTAGTGTTTCCTGAAAGATATCTAAATGAAGTCAGGATGTCAGGATGATCCTGTCAAAGCTTGGCTTCAGGGAACTGAGGCTAAGGTGGGATATGTACTAAAAGTCAATGTTCTAACAACAGTCATGATGTCCAGCACACCACCAGCTCAGGTTTGCAGTGTAGGACCATGCCAGACTGATGGTGAATATGGGATGGTGACCCATGACTGTGATGAATTAGGATTGTCTTGGTGGTCTGATCTTATTTTTGTGGCTGGAGGTTTAGTGAAACTTTCTCCCCAGTTGAAAACCTAGGCAGGCTTAGTCAGAAACTTGTCAAATCTAAGAGAAGATATTAAAGGAAAGATGTTAACAATGAATTAATCTGTTATGACATATTCTATATGAAGCCTCAAATAATTTTTTTTGTTTTGCTTTATGTGTAGAATTAGATTATTTTCACCTTTCATATTCCTCTGGCATCTGATATGATAATCTCGTCTTTTCTGCTTTTTATTACACAGTAATTGTTTAAATTGTCTCACACTTCATTGTGTTGAGGGACATGCTTTTTAAAGGGGTCCCTTACTTGTACTTGTAGCTTGTAGGAACACTTACTTGACATGTGCACTCAACTGTTGTGGTGTAATGCTGGGAAAACATGCAAACTACATTGCTTTACAAGGTAGTTGGAAAATCTTGTAAAAGCACTGACCCTTTAGACTGCATCAAAGTGAAGAAAGGCAGAGAAGAAACGGCCTTTAATCTTGAAAGTTGTCCAGTGTAACTTACATAGTTAGAATGACCTTACTTATTTGATTAATTTCTTTCTTTGTTTCTTTTCTCCTTGGGGATCTTATCTGGATAACTGCAAACACTACATATGCACACTCCCACCCTCTTGTCCTTGTATCAGTCCCTACTCGTATTTTCTTGAAAATTGTGTTAATGGAGTTAGCTATACCATCAGAGAACTGGCTCGTTTGAAATGGATATTTAGGCTGTAGGGTTTTGTTTCTTTTTTGATCTATATTTTCAGATTTTCTTTGACTTTCATCAGCTTAAAAATTTGTTTTACTATTTCCTGTAGTTAAATATAATCTTAGTCCTACTTTCTCATATCAGTTTCTGGGTTCTTTAGTGACAGGATGACCCCATGGTCATAACGTCTGGCATAAACAGATGTGCAGCATGAGCAGATACGAAGAAGTATCAGGCTTGGTAACTGTTGGGGCAGAAGGAATCCAATCCTGTTCCGCAGGAGTGAATTTTAAGGTGGCAGGTACCTGAGGCTCCCAGCATATCCCCTTGCCTGCTGTTGAACACCCCAGCTCAGCTTGGGGGTTCTTGTCTTTGTCTCTTGGGGGGGAGCGCTAGCTCAGCAGTTTCTCGGACCTCGCTCCTGTGACCGCTGTTAAGTGTTGTCATTCCTCCCGAAAGAGGGATGCCGTCTTTTCCTCTATCCTGTTGTCCTGGTTTAACCCCAGCCAGCAGCCAAGCCCCACGCAGCCACTTGCTTACTCCCTCACCAGCAGAGCTGGGGAGAGAATTTAGAGTAAAAGCTGGAAAACTCATGGGTTGAGATAAAGACAATTTAATAGGAAAAGCAAAAGCCATGCAAACAAGCAAAACAGAACAAGGAGTTAATTCACTGCTTCCCATGGGCAGGCAGGTGTTCAGACATCCTCAGGAGAGCAGTGCCCCATCACATGTGACAAGTTGAGAATACAAACACCATCACTCCAAATGTACCCCCCCTTCCTCCTTCTTCCCCCCACTTTATTTACTGACCATGATGTCATGCGGTCTGGAATATCCCTCTGGTCAGTCGAGGTCACCTGTCCTGGCTGTGTCTCCTCCCAGCCTCCCAAGCACNCAGCCTCCCAAGCACCCCCACATTCCCTGCTAGTGTGGCAGTATAGAAAGCAGAAAAAGCCTTGGCTCTGTGCAAGCCCTGCTCAGCAATAACAAAACCATCTCTATATTATCAACCCTGTGCTCAGCACAAATCCAAGACAGCACCATAGCAGCCACTGTGAAGAAAATGAACTCTTCCCCAGCCAAAACCAGCACACTAGTATTTAATAGCTTAGTAGACAACTACCTCAAATGCAGAAGCATCTTAGTTTTAATTGTTTATTAATTTTCTGTTCATTCCTCAACTTGTACATGTACATATAACATGTATTTTATATATTCTTCTCTTTTAAAATAATTTTATTTTTAAATTATGTTGCTTAAGAGGCATACGGGAGCTGATTTGCTGTGTTTGTTAGGAAAGTCTGTATTTTTCAAATATATACTTTCAGTAGGTATACTTCCACATTTTCCTAACTGTTGGGGTTTTGTGGGTTTTTTACATTTTTATTCTTGAGTGCATGTGTCAGCAATTCTTTTTAGTCGAGATCACATTTATTTCACATATAGTGTTTTAGGTTTTAAAAAGGGAAGATCTAATGGCTGTAGGAACTCAAATGTTAGTAATATACTTTCACTTAGGAGGGTTAAGCATAAGCTGAGTATACAAGATTTCTCGAGCATGTTCAGACAGCTGTTTTTCCTTGCCTTCTCTTTTACTTCATGTTTAACCCTAAGCTCAAGGATAATGATAGATTTGGTAATGCATCAAAACAGGCGTACTCACATAATAAACTCATTTTTATTTTACAAGCAGCTTTTTCCAAGCAGAGCTCTACGGTTTTTTGACAAACCAAGTTTTTCCCCATCTGTGTTAAATGTAAAACCTTAAACACTATAGAAGAATCTCCAACTCCCCCCAAAAGTGCCAAGTGCAGCTTCCATGCCTCAATAAGAATTCTGCTTAAGGTTAGCAGAAGACTTTCTGCTTCACTCTTGATTTTGGGCCCTTGAGCTAAAGTGTGTCTCACAAGCCCAAGCCTCAGCCTGGGATTCTTAAAATCAGCCAAAGTGATGGTTCAGTGGGATGGAGCTGGTGGATTTTAGCAGTTGTAGGCTAGCCAGCGAACACAACAAACATACGGAAAAGTGTTTGTCATACCCAACTACAATTGCCATCTAGCATTGTGTTAGAACTTCCAAACATATTTTCTGTTGGTTCTGTTACTGGGAAGTCACTGTGCTTAGCAGTACCACTGTACTTTCTGGCAAGCTATACTTAGAGTTTATGACAATGGCACATGTTGTTCAGACACTAGAAAATAATTAACCTAGTAGAAATGTTCTTTGGATTTATAAGTTACTATGTATAAAGCCCACATTTGTTGTCTTGCTAACTTTCTGAGGCTTCATTTATTATTCTAGTACAGATACTGGCAAAATAGGTAGGAACTAAACATTGCTGATAGGGTAAAGTAACAAGGGAAATTAATAAGAGATATGTTTACCTAAGAGCTACTGAAAGATAATGTTTTATTCACCGATTGGCAACTTTCTCTGCTTCGGGAGAGATTTCACCTCTGAAGTAATGAACATTTTTGTAGACTTAACACCCCCTCTGCACCTCTGCCAAACCAAGTGAACAAAACTCCTGAAAGTTTTAAATAGTCTGTGATACTTCTTCAAAGCTGGGACCCATGTGTCTGTCTTTCAGAGATTAGTTAGTTTAAAGTTAAGTTTAATGTTGTTATAAATGTTGAAGAAATTCCACTGAGCCTTTGTTACAAAGAAGAAAATAAGTGTGCATGAAGAAATAAGAATCCATGAGGATGTCAGGTCAGACTGAAACGTAATTTGTCTGTTTATCTTGCATAAAAGGTCTACTGAAGGCCTTCATGTAAGGACAACATTTATATGTACTCAAGGATAAGAAGAAGGAATAGTCTAATGCAAATAATCCACAGTAGTAGACATGAAAGAATTATTGCGAAGATTGCATTCTTTGGTAAGAAAATATATCAACTGGGTGATCTCTCCCCTTCCCCCCCACTAAATATTTTTGTTTAGCAGTAATTTGTAGGGTCCCACAAGTCCTTCCAGTTTGGTGGATTGTAGTATAAGTTTATGTTTGTTGAAACTGTCAGCTCAGAAAATACAAGAAATGAAGCAGCAAAGAATTTTGCAATGGAATTACTTGAAATGAAAAGCTGAAGCCCACTTACGAGAGTAGCCACATGTATGAATATTTATGATTTGCATCCCTAGAGAGCAGAGCAAAAACACCTACATTTATGCCAAATATTTGGATTGCATTAATGCAATTGGAATAGCCTGCAGTTTCTGTAATAAATAGAAGAGTAAACTTTTCTTATTTTTTAGGTTATAAAGCATACAATAAAGCCATCTCTTACAATGTCATTAACTTTCCATGCATCCTGTACTTGGAAGACCAGAAGAAATTGTGAAGAGTGAATGACAAAAGTTCTACCATATCTTATGGAATGAAATCTGTTAAAAAATGCGGCAAAGCCAACAGAAGTGTACATAACTCTAAATGTAATTATGCAGTAAGCTTTCTTTTTTGTAGTTTGATAGTCAACACTTGAGATGTTGTACTCCTTTCTTTGTATGTTCCTTGAACTACATAAAACAGTAACACCGGTTGCAGAGTAAATTTTAATTTCAAAGTTAGCTTAAAGTTACTTGCCCAAAGTTATGTAAAAATCTCTTCTGCTAATTAGTACCAGGAAAACCTTTTCTCTGTAAATGGCAAAAATGAAGCAACCTCTTCTCAGAAAAAAGTGGCTCATATGATTGTTAAAAAAAAGCCTGAAAATACTTCATAGGAAGTAATTTTTCTAACTGGTCCATAAATTCACTGCCATACTTGAAGACAAAGAATAAGTCACAGTCATATTTTATGGGAATGGAAGTTTTCGTAAATTACTTTATCCAAAGTATTTGTGACGGGAACAAAACTAGTACTCCAACTTTTTTTGTTACGATAGTATCTTCAATTTCCCTGTAGCTCAGGTTTCTGCTAAAATGTAGGAGTTTAGTATAAATATCTTAGTAATATTAGATCATTTGAAGCATTAATTTTTCACATACTATCTGAACCTTATGTAGACATCTTTCTTTTATATTTTTTTAATGATAAGCAATAATGCAATCTGGACCTACTGAATTTAGAGACATACAATATGTAGGCATGCAATAGCATTTGAAGATGGATATTTTTCATGACAGTGGGAATTCCATAGGCATCTTTTCAGTAGCTGAAACGCTTGCTTGCTTTCTTGAAAAATTTCTTCATGAACTGTTTCTTTTCTGGTACTCTTCTGGAGTTCCAAAAGTTTGTAGGCTGTGTGTCTTGTATTGTGCTTGCAGAGTGCAAGTATGAATTTAGTGAATCTTGTTGCCTTGGAGAAAGCAAGGTCATTGGTGACAGAGGAGAAGGGCACTGAAGGGTTCTGCATTTGGTATGAAAAGCAACATGTGGCTGCATTCTTCTTATTCCAGCAAGACGGTGAGACACAACAGCCTAAGAACTTCAGGATTTTTGTATTAAGGAAAGCAGAACACCCAAGAATAATAGATGCTACTGAGCTCTGACCAGCATTCCAGCATGTTGCCTTAGGAACTTAAATTTCTTTGTTTATTGAGGGTCAACAACTGCTCTAGGAAATTTGATATGTTAGCTATGCCATACACATACTCCACTTGTTGTATGTAGTTAACATGGTAATAGTAATAGCCCTGATATAAATACCTCTCCTCTTATTTTAGAAGTGTTACCACTCAGCACTGCAAGAATATGTTTTAAGCACTGCCATAAAACTGCTAATTCTATTACATTATTAGATAGAAAAATAAAAATATTTCTGTTTACACTGGCATGTTACTATGGTTGCAGGCCGGCCTGGGTGACGTCAGCCCTTGGATCCATTGTGAGCATTTATTTAGGTAGTCATCTCCATGGAAACATTTGTTTGTTTTGATGTTACTATGTGTTAAATTTTAAACAAATTTTTGCGGTTCTATACTGGATTGTTACTGAAGATCAGTTAAGCTACAGAAGCTTTGTAAATATACCTTACTCCCCGCCCTCTAAAATATTCTTGGTAAAAGATCAAGTGAAAGCAAAATTGTCTTCTGAAATTCCATTAGTAGTTCCTGATGTTGCTTTGACATGTTTTCTTGTTGCTGAGGAAGCCATGTATTCTAAAGGCCAGAAAACTCTCTTCCATCTTTTTGAGAAAGGAAGGTTTTGTTCCCATGGAGAATCTTCACAACACATTCTATTGTGCCCTGACTTTTGAGCAGACCCACCCGTGCTCTGTCCTCACTGTCTTGCACACTTGGCTGTTTAGCCTAATTCCCACAGCCTGGATCAGTCAGGTCTGTGCAGGAGTGCTTCCACCTGAGAACAGCTGGGCCTTAATGCAGCAGTAGTTCACCATGGCTGCAAGACTTGAAATGGGTAATGTTTGCTTTGAGAAGCTGGCAAGAAAACTCGTGGCAAGAATGAGTACATGTTTTCCCCATTTGTTAACTGTAATATAATTGTTGTCTTTTCTTTGTGCTGAACAAGTATGATGCTTTTCCTTTCTTATTGTATTTGAAAGGACTCGTACTTTGACGCCTGAGCTCATTCAAAACAAGTATCTATCCATGAGGTTTCTCTGAAGTAAATAGTCTTTAACAGAGATTTTTACTGAAGCCTCTCTTAAATTTCTGAAGTATGTAAGTATGTATGAAGTGGTCTTTACATATAAATGAAGCACATAGTAGCTGCAAGCTGTGTTTTACATCCCTACTGGAGACAGTCTTTTGATAGTGACATAGAAAAGGATTTTTGTAATCCTACTTTATGCATGAAGTAGGCATAACAGTTAACTTTTGTACTTTAATATGTCTGCATCAGGAAATAAGTTTTAAGTGGATATAGAACAATATGCAGAGCTAAATCTGTTCTGCTAAGTCTCAGGCAAATTGTGAAGTTGTGCATTTTTAGGTAGAAATGTAAGTAAGTTTCAACAGAAAGTGTTCTTTTTTGCCACATCTGTATTTTAATTGAAATTAAGATCCAATTGTCTTTCTTGCTTAAAGAGCCAAATGTAATGTTGCCATTTTGCACTTTATCCTTCAAAAGCTTTTTATTTAAAAAAAGCAAAGCAGCTCTTCTCGCTCTTCTCCCTCTTCTGCCAAGAGGCATAAATTCTAAAAGTAAAACAGTGATTGCATATGAGAAGGAAGATTGTGTTAAATTCACTTGCTGTAACAGAAGCTTGTTTTATGCATGTATAATGGGTAAATTTTGTACTCATAATGATGTTTGCTGATTAGGATTTTAAAAACATCATTTTGCATGAGCAGCCATCACATGAAAACCTATAAGATATGGTGGTGAGTGATTCATTTCCCATCTGATATGGAATGCTGCATGATGTCATACACAGTACTATATATAGCAGCTTGCTTGGTATTTGCCACACTTTGTGGCATATTCCACTTGTATGCTACAAGAACTTCTGCTGGCTTAGAGTAGAAGTCGGTTGTTGTTTTGTTGGGTTTTTTTTTTGCAGGTCAGCCTATTGCATCATAATTTAAAACTACCTGTTTTTCATTTATAAAAACAGCTATGTGAAATCTGCCTTAGTTTTACTGACTAAATAAACTAAGTAACAAGCAAGTATTTTCCAGACTGTTAAATATCAATGTAGATTTTGATTTCATGGATTGAAGTAGAAGCTGATTAAGACGTAGAGGACAAGGCGGCCTTGTCTGCAGGAACCAGGTGATTGTAAAGTTTAAGATCCTGAGAGAAATGATCAAGATTAACAACAGAATAACAAACCTGAACTTCAGAAGGGCAGATCTTGGCCTCTTCATTTTCTCTCTAGAAGCTGTCCTGGTGAGTAGGGGTGCCCAGGAGAGCTGGTTGGTCTTCAAGGCAGCTTCATCAGAGCACAAGAATGTTTCATTCCCATGTGCAGGAAGTCGAGCAAGCACGGGAACAGGCTAGCAAGAGTAAACATGGAGCTTCTGACTGGGCCAGACCACGAGAAAGAGGTACACAAGAGATGGAAGCAGGGAGAGGCTTTGTGGGAGGGATAGAGCCCATGCATGAAGAAACAGAGTGAGGAAAGTTAAAGTTCAGGTCAATCAGCATAACCTCAGTCCCTGGGGAGGTTATGAAGTAAATCCTTTTGGAAGTCCTTTCTCAACACACAAAGCACAAAAAAGTGATTTGGAGCAACCAGCATGGATTTGCCAAGGACAAGTTATGCCTGATTGACCTCATTGCTTTCTCTGATGAAATGACTGACATTGTGGATAAAGGAGTGTAGTTAGTATACATTGATTATGGCAAGGACTTGAGCCCAGTCACATTGTCACCAAATTGGTGAGGTATGGGCTGGAGAGTGGGCCAGCAGTCTAGGAGGCAGCACTGGGGGTCGTGATGGTGTCAGTGTTGTGGTTTAACCCCAGCTGGAAAATAAGCCCCATGCAGCGACTCTCTGTTTCCAGCACCAGTGGCATGGGGAGGAGAATCAGAAGGATAAGACTGAGAAAACTCCGTAAAGTTGAGTACTGAACTAGGTTGAGTAAAAACAGTTCAATAGGAAAAGCAAAAACCGCTCACACAAGCAAAGCAAACCAAGGAAGTAATTTACCCCTTCCCATGGGCAGGCAGGTGTTCAGCCATCCTCAAAAATAGCAGGACTCCATCATGCAGAATAGTGACTTTAAAAGACCATCACTCTGAATATCCCCCACTTCTTCCTTCCCAAAGCTTGTATGCTGAGCATGATGTCATATGATATGGAATATACCATGGGTCAGTTGGGGTCATCTGTCCTGACTGTATCCCTTCCCAGCTCTTTGCACACCCCCAGCCTCCTCGCTGGAGGAGCAGTAGGAGAAGCAGAAAAGGCCTTGAAGGTGCAAGTGCTGCTCCGCAATAACAAAAACATCTCTATATTATCAACACTGTTTTCAGCACAAATCCAAAATACCACTTCATGCTAGTCACTGTGAAGAAAATTAACTCTACTCCAGCCAAAACCAGCACAGATGGGAAACTTCTGAAGGTGAGGTGACAGCAGTCCTTGCAGTGAGTGTGACTTGTGGCAGCAAGGAGGGGTAGCTACATCCTGGGCTGCATGAGTCAGTGTGTGGTCAGCAGTACTGGGGAAGTGATCCTTCCCTTCAGCTTGGGCTTGTGAGACTGTACTGGGAGTGCTGTGCCCAGTCTGGGACTACCCTGTCCAGGAGAGGGATTGATACACTGGAACATGCCTGGTGCAGGGCTGCCGAGATGGTCAGGGGGCTGGCTGTGGTACCTGGTGACCTGTGGAATAAATACAAGTTTCTTTGTGCTCCTATATAGGCCATAGAAACAAGCTTCTTGTTCTGAAGTTAGAGTGGAAATTTTATAGGGAAAGAAGTGTGTGTGTATGTATGTTAATTACTGTTAAAATGCAGACGTGAGCTAGAAATCCTTCATCTCGGAAAGAGGATTGATATACTATATATGTAATTAGATATATTTAATCTGCCTATGTGTGTAAAACTACTAAAAGAATTTAGATGTGGTCTGCTTGGGTTGTGATGTTTGTGACTGGAAGTGTGCTCCATCTGATGTGGTGTTTATCATTCTTCAACCTTTTTGTTTATCTTTCCTTAAAAAAACAACAGTGGGTTGACTTAGAAGAGCCTAATTATATAGAAGTTTAGAAGGACTTTTTTACAACTGAATGAACAAGTCTCATTAAAGACTGGATATTAAATCCTCACCAGGATTAGTTTAAATGGTGTTGCTTTCTGGCATTATTGTGATGCCTTGCAGAGGCTGACCGGGAACAGAGGCTAGACAGAGTTAAAGGATAAAGAGTAGGTATTTATTAAAAGGCCGTTACAGGGTACACCTTGGGCAGTGCAGGAGTCTCGCGGAGACTACACCCAAGATGGACGACAGTCACACGTTTTTCGGACAGATATAAGTTTTGTCCATTTGCATATCAGAGGTTAATTGTCCAATTACAACTTCAGGCAGTGGAGTTCTATTCTCCCAGTTTGCTCCCCCCCAACTCACTTTTGTTTACATTTCTAGGGGCCTGAAACAGTCAGGTGTCCTTGATTCTCAGGCCTAGAGAGGAATTGTTGTGTCTGACCAAAATGGGAAAAGCAGTAGCTAACACTCTATATGGAGTTTAGAGTTATACATTAAAGAATTGCAGGATTACAAATATATGAAAATATAAAAGCTAAAATCCCAAGGCATCAATTGGAGTTGCTTACTGTTTTCTTTTGTGTGGGTGTGTCT
>VWPU01017188.1:0-60120 GCA_013398955.1 Callaeas wilsoni
TTCCCTTCCCTTTCCTTTCCTTATAGCTCAAAATTGCCAAGTACTTTCAAGTGCAGCAATTCTAACTTAATGAAACTGTTCTATTTTCAGCTAACTCATTTACTGCAGATTAATAAAAGACTTGAAGAGCAGATGAATCGCTGCCTCTGGTTCCAGCAGCTGTCAGTTGTTTTATCACTGCTATCAGTTACTGTTGCTGCCTTCTGCTTCTACCTGGCGTATGCCCAGAGAAGCTAAAAAGAATTGCTGTGCCCTGGATGTGCTGCTGCCTATCATGGTTCGTTGGAGTCAAAAAGATTGCAGTGCTGCACTTGGATTCTGGAACTGCCAAAATGAGGTTTGTGAACCTACAGCAATGAACAAGGAACAGTTTACTGGGGGAAAAAAAAAAAGATAGAAGAAATAAATGACCAGCAAACAACATTACTGAAATTATTTTCTAGGTTGACACTTACGATAGGGCATGACGAAGATGTTAAAGCTAAGACCTATTTTCACTGTACAACTCAATAAAAACTACTGAACTGGAAGGAGGAAACCAAATACAACATTATTTAAGACTGTTGTGCTTTTTTTTCCTCTATTCAGCTACTTTAAATACAATATTTCATTTCTTTTCATCATATTCATTCTTACATTCTGAATCACTCCCGTAGAAGATGCAAGCAGTCAACTCAGTGTATTCCAAGGTAAATCTGTTCATCCAGGAAAATTTACAGAAATTATGTAGTACAGGTGGATTTTTTTATATAATCTGTGTATGTACATGCACATAAAGGAAGACATTTGTTGTTAGTAATTATTTTGATAATTCAGACTCATTGCTTTCATTGGTTAAATTCCTTATTTTTGTGCTTCTTCTAAATGAAACGTTATTGTAAACATTTCTTACCAAGTAACATATGCACAAGACAAGACACTATTCCTATTCTCTTTTTGGGGTTTTTTTTGGGAAGCAACTTGTATTCAAATTACAGAAGGAGTGTGGGAGTTGACTTCTTTACTGTGATGGCCGATAATTGGTTCATAAAAAGGCTATTAAACAGTCAGTGCAAGAACTTACTCTGAGTTGTGCAATATGGTTAAGTTACATATGAAATTATGAAAAAAGCAAGTCAGATCAGGAAGATTAAATACACTTGAAGGCAACATAAAAGTATTGTATCTGCCATTTCACAGAAGTTGTTGTGGAAATGGTGCATGAAGCTAGAACAAACTTTGCTAACAAGGATTCTTTGTACTCATTGCTGTAAATATGTATATTAAAATGATAAAAACTTAAAAGGAGACTGATGGTATCTTTCATACGTTTAAAATTTTCATTCTTAAAGAGATTAAAAAATTTAAAATAATTATGTTACTTGAATTAATTTTTGCTACAAATAGGCTTTGTAACAGATTTATTAGTTTTGTCTGCTGACTTCAATAGATGAGAAGTGATTATTAAGGAAAAATAAAGGTCATACTCTGCTTCGGTCTTTTTGCTTACAGTGTGTTGGTGATGTAGGATCATTTCTAGGAAATAGAAAAGGGCAGTTTAAAATAATAAACAGATTAACTAATAAAGCCAGCAATATGATTACTAAAAAAATGCCATGTAAAAAGCAAGGCTATGGAAATGTTTGGTGCAGAATCTTCTGTCCTCTCTTAATTTATGCAATGGATTACCACATCTGCATTTTCTTAATTTTCCACTAATCGCATTTCTGCCTAATTTGTTTCTCAGTATTTTGTATTCCTAATGATTTGGCAATTTATATTGTTAACTGCTTATAATGAAGCTGCTACTTGGGTTGTTTTTATGTGCATGCAACTCAAATGCTTTGCTGCCAACAAAATGGGTTGTTGTCTTAGTGAGAAAAGTAACAAAGTAATTTGTAACCTTAAGATAATAATAACCATGCTATTAAAATGCCAATTCCTTAATTTGAGTGGGTTGAATAGCACTTTACTGTAAAATTGCCAGAATTATATTCTTAGAGTCTTTGCCAATATGAATATTTTAATGTTTTGGTGATTTCATATATTTTCAGTATTTTATTACTTATTTTATTATTGGTATTTTCTTTGTATGAATCAGATGAACATCTTTTCTATTTTAATATGTTTTAGAAAAATACAGTTAAAAAATAAATATGAGGAAATACATAGTCTTGAATGTTTAGTCTTTTAAAAATAGCTGCATCTCCTGAGGTTTTTGCTTTCTTGTTAGTCTGCAGATACTTAATACGGGAGGGGTCAATATGGTGATGACTCATAGTCTGTTGTGGAACAGAAGTTGTGATGGTACCTGTCAGACAAATGTAAAATAGGTGATAATGGCTTCTTGGACAGAATTCCTGACATAATCACATAGACATGATACTGGAATGTCAGTGGTACCATGGCACAAGGGATGCAAGTGCACACAATGCTAATATATATATGTATCTTGGTAAAATGAACTATTATTTAAACATCACACAGAAAATGGAAAAATGTATATAACGAAAGAAAAAAAAAGGGGCAAAATGACAGTAGTGTTTTTTAACTTGAAATGGACAACAGTCAGTTTGTATTTTTCTTCTTCGAGAATATCATTGTTTCCATCATCACCGTGCATTTTCCCAGTGTTTTCAAAGCTTTCTGTTACTAGGAGTTTCAGATCTTGTTTGACAGCCCTTGGAAATGGGTCTCACTCTGGAAAGTTTTTTGCTTAACACACTATGAAGTTACAGAGTAACATGATTTGATACCCAAAATCAAAAGAAACAAAAGAGTTTTCTAATTTTGTTTCCACACTATAGGAAACTTAGTTTATAAAACTGGAGCATTTTAGAACTTAGACAATTCACAAAATAGGATTTGATTACATGAGCTATCAAGATCTAATATTTAGTCTTCCTTTCCCTCATTGTAGATCGGCAGTTAATTTGGGCTTTTACAGGCAATTAAGAGACAACAAAGATTGTAATCTTAAAAATTAGCAATTTGTGCTCCAAAAGAGCACATACTCTTTTTCCTAGCAAGGAATTTTTGTTCCATCTTCTGAGCTTCATTGTTTTACTTTATTATGTAAAAGATCAGACATTTTGTAAAATAAAAGAAAGCCAAAAACAACATGGGGTGAGGGGCAGCAGGGGCAGGAGCAGGGCTTTTAAATTACCTCTGTATTTCATCAGTGATTCCATGCTGAAACTACTTTGCCTCTGTTTGCCTTCAGAATCTCTCAGTTTGTCCCTGTTTCCAGGGGTTGTTAGTTTATATGGGGTTTTTTTGACTGTATGGGGTTTTATGGGAGAGCATTTTAAGTCTATGCACTGTCTTGGTGGTCCTGTGTATTGCACCGGCAGCACAGGGGTGTAAATGCTGTTCTGTTGATAAGCACAGTGTTAGTTCATTCATTTCTGTGGCTTTGTTGTGAAAGTGGGTGTTCACTCAGAACAAGGACATTCTGCAAAGGCCATCACAGGTGGCTGCAAGAATTCACTGGTTTAGGTCTGGTATAGCCCCATAGGGTGTGGTGCTCCAGACACAAGGGCGTCTATGTACAGCTTGTGTATTAATTTAGGAAGAGCTAACCACTTCTAATTAGCCAGGAAGAGTGGGTTGTGTCCTCATTTCTGAGGTTAAATAAGACATTTCAGTCAGTTTCTGCAGTGCTTGTCTTATTTTCCCTGGAAGACAGCTCACTGAGGAATTACCAGCCTGGTGTTGTGCTACATTTCCATTATGTTTGTGTTAGCACAGGTACGTGATGGTAAATGGTGATTCCAATTAGGCTTTTCAGTATCCCTGTTTCCGTGGCACATTTCAGCGTCAGCAGCTTCTGGCTCTGTGCCTCCTGCAGCTTGTGAGAACCATAACCTCCCTCTCTCAGTCTTCTCAATAGTTTCAGTGCCACACTTCAATTGGAACCTCACTATTCTTGTTTTTGACACTTTTATAGTGGTTGCACGCAGTAATACAAAATACATAGGCACAGAATACAGAGACACAAAACATAAAGCACAGGAAATCCATCTCTCCAGGAGCATGGCAGGAGTGAGAGGTTTTCCTTCTTTGTGGAGGAACTGGCTGAAGTTCCATGTGCTGGCCTTTTCTGGGACTGATTAAGGCAGCTTCCTGGTAGATCTGTGCAATTACTGCTTTGCAACTTCTGAGCAGAAGCACCGAAATTCCCAAGCTGCATGAGCAAAAAGTACGCAGCTGAGCAGATTTTTGCCGGTAGGTATCTCATCTCCTGGCATAGTTTATTCACAAGAGTGGTGCATCAGCCTATCTGTCATGCTCTAAGTCACTTCTGTGTTCCTAAACGCTGAAAAAAGCACTGTGTGCTCAATTATTGCTGTATGACGGCAGCTAATAGCACTTGTTTTTTAGATTGCGTTAGGCAATTCGTTCTGATGTTAATAATGAAGTCCTTATACAAAGCCCTTTAAGGGAAAAAACCTGACTATTTATCAGGTGTCCATCGTTGTTTTCTTCACCATAGCCTGAGTGTAGCAGCAGCCCACCCAAAGGACTGCTACAGTCTTTCTCTTGCCAGTTCAAGGTCTCTTGATCTGTTAGTAATTCTTTATTCAGTTTTAATTTTCTTAATACTAGTTGTGCTATACTGTATTGGAGTTGGTTGAAATGCTGGGAAACCTGGACATGAAAAAAGTGTCTGTAGCTTTTGGTTATTTATCTTTCATTTTCTTTGGGCAGCAATAGAATGTACTCATTATTTTACTGTCACTTGGTGGTTTCACACAAAGTATTTTTGAAGGTTTTCCTTTATCTTAAAAATACCTTGTTAGAGTGGTGGTAAATTATGTGTTTCATTTATCTTGATTAATTCGTAAGAGAGGCCAGCACCTGATGGTGATTCAGCTGGCAAGAAGCAGTGATTCCTTTGAAAGTATCCAAAGATTTTTTTTTTTCATTTTTTTCAAAAACAACTCACTGTGCTTCTCTTTTCTTTAGTCCTGATAAGAACTTCCTCCTGAATCTACACAAGTTTACTCAACCAAGGAGCAAAAAACTTTGTCTGTGGGAACTTCCCAGAAGGAACAGATAGTTGGATATGTACTTTCTGTTACAGACCCAACTACAAATAACAGGGTTCATCTACTCACGTTGTTCCAGTACATGTCTGTAGGATACTGAGAAGTAGCCACACAACAAACTTGCATTGCTGCTCCATGAGAAAACTGACCCCATAGGTCGATGTTATCCAGACAGTTGGGAGGGCAAAGTGGAAAAATGCTATATAGGGACATGGTCTTCCCCCAGCAGGCTACATAAGTGGTCTCTCTCGAGTAAGTGTCCCCCTAGTTAGGGCTCAGGAAAGGGGTCAAAAGCAATCTCGAAAGGTTCTGATCCACTGTGTTTTCCTTAAGTTTGCGGAGAATCCAAGACAAGAGAAAAGTCCGAGTCTCCACTATCAGTCCCAGCATAACCACAATCCCATTTTGTGTTTATGATGAAATCGAAATTAAAATATCCTCTGGGCAACCATGATGTAGTCTAACAAATCCTCTGTGGCATTTAATTTTTCAAAATCACAACTTTCTTGTATTTCCTCAGCCCTGTGTCTGTCATTGCCAGTTTTATTTTCGACAGCTTGGAGCTATATCTGAACACCTGCTCTTCAAGCCACAGGGAAAATGACAAAAATAAGGAACGCCATTTAAATAAACATAGATTACAATAGTAGTGTGAAAAAGAAGCATTAACAGCATTTCTTTAACTTTTTTCGTCTAGAATGCTACAAGTGATAAATTGCTGAAAGGAAAAGTGAGTCTGGGCAAACACCACAGATGCTTCATTAATCTGGCACAACTAAAACTTACAGATTGATGCTTCACCTCCTGGTATCTGAATTACTATAATTTCCATGCCCTGCAGTACATTTTCCTGTACTCAAGTAGCATTTATCATATTTTCTTCTTTTCTTACAATTTTTTTTTGGAATTTAAACTTGCAGCTGATGGTAATGTTTCACAAAAAGATTTTTTAGTGCGTTCTAAAGAAAGTAGCATTTTCTTCATGAATTCATGGCTTAACAGGCTTTCTTCTGCAGAGAGGATGTATAAACATGGCTGCTGAGTGCAGTCTGGAATTTGGTGGGACACTTCAGAACAGCAACACTCATTCATGCTAATCCGTTGCGAATTTTAACCACAGTCCTGAACAAATATGTGTTGATGTATATATAAACCCAGATACTGCTGTTTCAGCAGGCATTGTGATTGACATGATGTGTCTTCCTACCACTCACACTGGATGTGTGTTGGAGTTCAGAGTAGGTGTTAGATCATATGTTCCTAGCCCATCCTGAAAGTAGACTCCAGTATTCCTATGCTGCCTGTCCCATATTGGCATATGGATGAGGAATATAGGGATCTAGTACAGCCCCTCTGTACTGAGCCCCATCAGAGAGAGCACTCACTTAGTCCAACAAGATCCCAAATCAAGGAGAAATTGCACAAGCATCAGAGAAAGAGAAACTACTGCATTCCACTTCTTTGCCTAAGTGCATCTGCTAGAAACCTTGAAGTATTACATGATAAACAAAAGGCAAAATAACCAAGGAATTGTCTGCTCTTAGCTGCACATTGACAAGACATGGTAGACAAGTTCATTTTATGCTTTGGCCATTTTCAGTGAGATTTACCTTCCATTAGCCATTCCACCTTGGAAAAATGTCTGAAGTTTCTTAGTCACTTAAATGCCAGCTCACAGCAAAAGTGTAAGTAGAGCATATCACATTACAAGTTGTATATAATGTACTTTGATGTTTTGCTTGACCGCTGCTCACTGGGGCAGGTGAGATTCTCCAGAGAGGTGGTACCACTCTGAGAGTAGCAGTGACTGCGCCACAGCGGGCTTCTGGGCTGCAGAAGGGGACAGGCATGGAGAGAGAGAGTAGGAACTGGAATTTCTGGGAGAGGAAGTTGAATTTTCTTAGTTTGACGTGATGCAAAGAAAAACCTGAAAAAAGTTGCTGCAGTTAGAGACAGACTGGAGGAAAGGCCCTGCCCTGCAAACCAGTGACCCAGGGCAGGGAGTTATTGCCGAAACTTTTGTTTCCACCTGTCTCACCTAAAACCTCTTCCTCTCCTGTTTATGTTATAACACACCAATAGAGGCTGAAAATAGTGAAAACAGTGTTACTGGAAGAGTGGCTGGACAGAGGAGACATGCATAGATTTGTGTCGAAGCTCTGGGTGGTTTGGAATTCGGTCATGACATGCAATATCACAGTGCAGGGCAGACTCCTACTTTCCTTACAGCCTGCAGGAACTTTTCCAAGCACTGTTTTGCCAACATGTGTGTAATTTCTGTTGGGAAGGTAGGGAGTAGCAGATGTCCTGCTCCAGCCCTGCTAATGAAAGTCCCTGTACTGGCAGAGTGTGCCCTGTGTTTGTTGGCCCCATGCAGGACTGAGGCAGAGGCTTTCAAACTTACTCAAGGGGGCTGCAAGAAAGACAGACACCTTCGCACATTTGCTGTGTGCAAGCATAAACTAGCTTTGCTGTCCTTGTGGAGCAAATCAAACACTCTCCAGGAAGAAGTAGTCACAAAAAAAAAAAGTGGAAATTGCTTCGGTAGCCAAATTGAAAATTGTTTTGATCCATGCTGTGAAAATGTTGTCTTGACCAGCAAAGTCATCTCTGTGTGATGATGGGCAGGTGTCCATGTGAATGCCCTTGCAGGTAAATTTGTTGTCTCTCACAGCAAAATACAAGTTAGGGTTTTCAACCATATTCATAAATGCAAGGATCTTTCTTGGCAACCTGTGGGCAGGACACCTGGCTTACAATGCTCCCAAAACAACCTGGCTTTACCGGGGAGGAAGGCTGCTCTCGTGTTTTCTCCCAAACAAATTTCAGCCTGGAAGTGGGATGATGCTTCAAATACAGCTGTCAGACCAGCAAAAATGGCCTCCACACATGTATAATACTGGGCAATTTTTAGGCTGCATAGTGAATTGATCCGCAAGAGAAGTAAAAGGAAAAATAGGGGCCTATTTAGTGATCAAATTGCCAGTTTTTTCAGTATTTCCCTGCTATCATTGCAGGCAGTAACTAGATACAAAACCTATTTGTAGAGGACTACAATTTTAGTTGCAAGAAAAAATAAGTCATATAAAAACTGTAAGTACTGCAAATTGTATGACATTTCTATCTAGCTCAGCTAAAAAGAACATAGTAGTATTTAGCAGTAACTAGCAGAGCTGGTGGTGCCTGCACTGATGCTATTCACATCAAGCTATGAATGGGGAGTTTTCAATCTTACAGTAAGTGAAAATAAACTACAGAAACGCTTCATTTGCTGGAAAGAGAGTTGTGCCTGAAACTGCTCTTCTTAAGTAAAGAACTTGATACCAAAAAGTAATCTTGATACCAAAAAGTAGTCTTAATCATCTCATACAAACTGATAACCAAAAATGTAGGAAAATTAGATTTCAAGGTTTTTTATTGTATATTAAAATATCTTAAATATTTTCAGTTATTTTTTTCTTTTTGTGAGTAAAATTTCTAAATGGGTGTATTTCTTCTCTAGCAAATGTATAGAGTTGTGCATCAGGAAAATGAGTTGTCAACTCTCTATCTAGAGACATATTTTTTTGGAGTAGGGATCTGTGTCTTCTTTGAAGTTAGGGATATACTGTGCTGTTATTTACAATCGGATTTCCTTACAGAACACATCTGATAACTCATAGCAACTCTGCCAGAAGCTGTGGGAGAAACTGATAGACAATTCCCAATATAGTTTGCAACATACTGCTGGAGGATAAGGGAATCAAAATATCATGGCTTAGAGAAAACATTTGATTACTAAAGGCAGTATGTTGCTAGGATTTAGACCTCGAGGGCCCTGGGCAAAGGTGGTATGTACTCCAAGAATTCTGGGGATTCGAAAGCAATTTTGGTTACTGAATGTAAAAGACAAATTGTTTAGCAGCTGAAATGAAAACAATAAGCACCTCTGTTCCGTGTCTCTCAGGCAAGGGGCACTCGGTGATGCTGAGGCGAAGGGCTGACACACACGGCAAGCTCCCAGGGAGGATGGGGGCTAATGGCCCTGGGTGCATCTTTGCTGGCCATGCCTAACTCAGGAGGCAGAAGGCTGTGTGAAACAAGGAGCCCAGCAGGCAGGGAGTTGCCTGCAGTCTTTTTTTCTAATAGCTCTGCATCATACTTATGTAAACTGTACTATAATTGCTAGGTGATCAAATGTATCAGCTTAAAAATACAAGGCTGACATTACAAGGAAGTGAATTATCCTGCCTGGGTAAGCTGGTGCCTGTTGGAAAAAGGGAGTAGTTCCAGACAACTGCGTCACAGTAGTGCTGTACTGAAAAGCAGCAATTTTCCAAAATCCACACTGAAACAGATCTGAACTGTCCTATCAGGTCTGCTTTGCAATCTGATTGTATAGGAAAATGAAATATTAAAAGGTCTAAGTCTTAATAAAAACCCAGAGGAGACAGGACTGAGCTCTATTAATACCATATCTGAAAACATTCTATGTAGATATGGCATATAATAGTCATTTTACTGCCACGAAAGAGAAAATATTTTTGCAGATGACTAAATTTTCAAGGAGTGAAGTAGAACCTCCCAGCTTTAGTGCTCCCTTTCCCACAAGCCTGGTAAACAACTGGGATTACACTTGCACCTACACTAGTGATATACTGATGTCGAGTGGTCTGTCAGCACAATTCAGAGATTTCTTGGCTGTGGATAAGCACTATTCATAATTTATAACAATCACGATGCTGCTGAATGCAGACCTGTTTATTCTTCAGGGTGAGACTGAAAACTCTGGTATGATGAAGAGCTGCTGGGTCTGCCATTGCTCAGCACTCTGACCGCAGGCTCTGACGTGTGAAGAACAGAGAAAATCTCTCGAAGGCGTGACAGCCACTAATGTTCTCTAAGTGGATTGATCTAAATTAGACAGATGGGATTTGCACAGATGGAATACCCAGCGTCATTGGCAAAAATTACTCAGTTGCTTTACTGGAAATGTTTCAACCTAAAGCTGGGTAGTACTCTTGCCACATCCACCAGGAGACCCTTTGTGCCAAGCGAGTTTCACGAACATTTTAAATACTGCTCTCTGTTGTATCAACAAAGTCTGTGTGAAGGCATTTCATTTCCAAAAGATTTGCAAAAATGACAAGCTGGGGAAATGAGTTCTCCTTTGCAATCCTTGTTGGCTGTCAAAGAAAAAAGCTCTTGGAAAATCTAGCAACTAAGAAAACCAGTGCTAAATTTTCTGATGGAGAGTGAATGTGCTGAAGTCTGCAGGCTACTTGAAGATGAAGAGTGGATAAGCAAGCTGGCTTTCCTCACAGATGTTAGTTTTTTCTCTTTGTGAGCTCAGTATGAATTTCCAGGGGAAAGATTGCCTTCTGCAGTGCTGCGTAAGGTACTTTCTTCTCTCATGAAAATATGTAGACTTTCACATAGCAATATAAACCACTTTTTTTTTCCCCCCATAAACTTTAGGAAATGAAACTTCTTCCTCTTAAACTCATTCAGATCCAAGCCTGAGGATTTTGAGGCAGAAAAGAACAGTTTCTGTTCACTGCCTAGACATGAGTGCTCACAAAGGCAGGGTACTGGGGTGGGTGGACCACCTGTCTGACCCGGCATGGCTGGGAGAAATTGGGCTACAACACCAGGAGTGAGTATCTGCACGTTTTACTGCATGGAAAGCTGGCCTACCCAGCAAAGGCACTGGTCTTGAGTCTGTGGAGACCAGATTAAAGTCCATGCTCCATTCTAGAGGGACTGCAGTTCCCACAGACACTCTGTGCATCTGCTTGGAGGGGAGACTCCCAGTATACACACAAAAAGTGATGGAGTTTCTTCACACTGCTGCAGACTTTGCTGCCATGCCACAGAGAGCTCAGTGCTCACTGCATGTCCTGCTGCTTCCAGGGCTGGCAGGAGCTGAAGTCCTGCAGGGCAGGAGGGGGCCGTGAAATGGGAACTGAGAGAGCAGGGGAAAAGGAGTGGAAATTCTCACCCCAAACTCAGAGGAGATCCACTCCTCTTCTCATGTGAGATGTCTCCTGTGCTCCCAGTGGAGGCAGGAGGCAAGAGGCAGCTCCCATTGTCCCTTCAAACAGCAGGACCTGTGAGCAGCACAGTGCTGCTGCTTGTGCCAGGACAGGGCAGTACATGAAGGTCTTTGGGCCCAGGATGGAGGCTGACATATCTCAGCATGTTTATTGCTGCTGGGTCTGGGGATGCACCACACCTCCGAGGAATCCTGCTTATGCTGTCTTGCGTTTGACGCCTAAGGAGTCTCCTCTTCCCCAGAACCTGAACAAACCTTGCTCTTCTCATATCAACTCATAGTTTTGCAGAAATCAAGAGTAACATCGGGGCTGTTGCACACATTCTGTTCATGATTACACAGGTACATACACATGCATCTGTATGTCTGTCTCTATTTATCTATGAACTTCTATTTGCATAAATACTTTATTTTTACCCATTTCAACAGACTCTGCAGCATAAATGTCAGTGATTTCTGACAATGTCTATCAGCAGAAAAAGAAAATTTGGGAAATAGCTATCTCTCTGCAAATGCTTTTGCTATGACACCACTCTAGTTCTGCCGTTATTATATGAGAAAAGCATTCAAATCCCTTTTCAAGAGACTCATAACTGAGACCCATGATGTCTTGCTGCTGTTTAAGAGGTGCAGAAATATGCAGAGTGCACCAGACACAAAACTTGACCTTTTCTTGCTCTTGTCAAATGCAAACCAGCCTCCCTCCAAGCAGTTGGAGAGCTTTGTAGGCCAGCTCAGGAATGTGTGTCACCAGCTTGGGCAGGTTTCCACCGTGTCTGTGCTGTTTGCTCTGGGAGTCCACGGCAAGGCTGGTGGGAACAGATCCCTTCAGCATTTTAGGTCCAACAGAGTTGCAGCGATGACAGGGAACCAAACAATGCCAGGGCCTCTGGAGACACTCGCAATTCTCACTCCTCACATGATTCTGACTGCAGCTGAAGCCCTTTATTTCATGTTCTGCTGTTTCAAGAGGCATCAAGGACCACAAGTGCTAGGGAGAGAACACCCTTAGCAGGACAGCTTTAGCAATGAGACAGGTTCAAAGGCATTGAGGTGGGGTGGTGATGGTGTTAAATGGAGGTGAAAATACTTTGTCTCTAAAGGATAAAATGGAGGGCAGAGTGGAGAGAGGGAATCACAGCAGGAGCCAGGGAGAGGCCCTTTTGGGCACAGGGATGCAGGCTGGAACCGACAACTTCTCAGATGGCAAGCAGTTGAAGGAGATACCTGGAGATCAGAAAGTGAGTTTAGGTCAATGAATCAGTCTGGTATGTAGGAGTGAGCACAAGCACGGGGTTTTCTTTCCCCAGGAGGACCCAAAACCATTTACATGGAATCCAAGGATGGAGAATCCAACCATATGAGGGAAGGCCTGAGCCACAGAGAGTTGATTCACATTAGTGTGTGCTACAAACACTACTGAACATATCTTGGTAATTTTGTCTCATTGAGAGTGGGCTCAAATTCTTTTATTTCAATACCTCAAACATGACACTTATATGGGATAATTTTCTTCCAGCTGCATGGACTCATTTATAATTTAAGTTTTCACCAAATTGAAATATCATTCAAGTTCATATGAATTTAATGTACAGTGTGGAGGGAAAATAAATATCAAAACGTCGAGAAAAGGCAATATTACAGTTCTAGGGGTTATGATCTCTCCTCTGACAACTTGACATCATTATTTGCAAAGTCATGCACATCCTATTAGCTGAATATTTTTGGATGCTCTGGTTACTTGACAATCCTAATCAGACACAGAGGGCTCCAAGCCGTAACTGCAAACACATATAAAAATAATCAACCAAGCAAAGAAAAACAACCTGGGTTTCCCATAATTTATAGTTCAGATCTGTCTTGCTTCTGTGGCCTAAACAGGGTCATGGCTGTTCCCTCTCTGATTGTCCTGCAATGTTTTGCCCTTGGTTGGCAAGAGTGGTACTTTGAGAAGAGCATATTCAGCTAAAAACAAACCAACTACAGGTTGTGATTTCCTCTGCCTCCTTGTACAATTTCCCTTAAAGGTTGTGTTCAAACCTGTTTCTTAAACAAGAATGTTTATAACAGCATAATGATTCTATGTAAGGCTGACAAAGGATAGGAAAATTACAGCAGACACCTTCGTACTGATACTTGGAAGTTATTTCATGTTACTGCTCTAATGGATTCTTTATCACTTGGGAGTTCAGGAACATAAAGTTCGTTGTCTTTGGGAATGGCCTCTGCCATCCTTGTCAGATATTTTCTGATTCCTGGCAATCTTTAATATTTCCTAGACAGATTTGCTTCTGAGCTCAGCTTCAGAAGCAACTTACTGTTTTAAAAATCTTCAATTAGGTTTTTCCTCTTGCTTGCTGTAATAATAAAAGCTGTGTCTTACACCATTTTTTGTGAAACTAGTGGCCATTCAATATAATTTTTGCATTTCCTTTCTTTTCCATTTACAATCCCATTAGCGTTCTCTGGATAAGGCAGTTGCAGGATTATCCCTATAGTTGTTCATTTCACCCCCTAAAGCGAGAATTTACCGGGAAACACTGACCATCAAATATTTGAACTGAGCACAGAAAATCTGTCCATTGAAGAGCTGTTCTCCACGGGGTGCTGGACTGCAGCCATGTCTCCGCAGGTTGGAGTCCAGCGGCAGAGCCAGGTGCAGAGCCCGACTGCCGGGAGGAGGATGTTTCACTGCAGACTCTGGGATGCTGTGGGAAACGGCCTGAGACAGGGAAGGAGTCACAGCGATCTGCTAGGCCTCCTGGGATGAAACCAGTCTAACTGGAAAACGTTTAATTATATTAGTATGCCGGCACGCTGGCCGGGCGGAGATGGCAGCAGCTTGTTCCGGGATGTCCAACACAAAGGGAGAACACCCCGGGGCACCTCGGTGCCTCGCTTGCCAGCCTCCCAGCCCGTGCGGTGGAGGGCATGTAGCCCAGCGTGCCTGGGGCTTATAGATAGCCCAGGCGTGACCAGAAACAAATGAGCAGAGGTGGCTCCTCGGCCGGTGTTCCAAGGGTTTGTTGTAGAAACTCCCTCGCAGGGGACCGGACACGAAGAGAGCAAGATAGTAGACTGAGTGGGCTTAAAAGGGCTACAGGGAAGGGGGTGGGGATGACATAGCAGGGATCTATAGGAAGAAGGGAAGGGCAGGACAGGTCTGGTTACCTTTCCTTAGGGGATACAAGGGGTGTCTGTCCACTGTCAGTCAGGCAGACCGAGCCTACATCAGGAATCCTAGGAATTCAAAGGCAGAAGCCATCCTCACAGAAGGGGGTTTTACTCTTTGGAACCAGCCCACCAAACCTCTTTTTCTGGGCTCTGTGGCCCCCTGGTTATTCTTGTGCTTGGTTCATTCACCCCAATATTTAATGTTAATGTGAACAAAATGCAGCAGAGCAGCCAGGACAGCCACGGGAAGGCAATGGGTAAAGGCAGAACTGCCTCCTGTATCCCCCGGCCGGATCGGGAGGGAGATGGAGCACCAAACACACAGACACCACACAGAGCCACCCTCAACAAAATCAGTCCCATGTGGATCTGGATATGGCTTTCATTGGTGCTTCCCTGCCTTTAATACCCTATTTTTTTATAGTGAAAATGAAATAGGGAGTGTTAAATATCTTCCAATTTGGTTCTTATGACAGAAGTGTCACACTTCAAAGGAGTCATTAAAAGCAGTGCTAAAAGCAGTCACTGGGCTCAGAGTTCATGGGAAAAGAAGAAAAGAAATATAAAAGGGGGGTGTGTATGGAGGGGAAACACTGTAAAATGACAACTGAGTCAAATGTTGTAGGGACAAGGACAGTCACTCCCTTGCTGATACTCATAATGTGGCAGAATTTGGTGTTAAGGAGTGAACGCAAAGTGTATTTAATTTCACGTTCAGAACTATTTGTCACTGACAGACGAAACAAATTCATAAAAAAGACATGGTAAGTATCTCTTGGATAAGAAGAGTATTCAAAATGTGAATTTTAATATAAAGGCACGAGTGCGGTGCTTACTTGAACTTGTTTGAAATTATGCTCTTAATGATTGTTTTAATGATCCTTCAGTATCTGGATTGGCTGGCTAACTGTAACTTGTAATTACACAACTAAATCTGATACTGTATTGCCTTTCTTTGTTCAGAGAGAAATCAGAGATAACAGAATCTGTTACAGATCTAAAAGGAGAGAGTAAATACGGCTAAAATATGACTAAAACAGGAGAAAAGTGATAAAAATCATGTAACACACATTTTCTTTTTTTTTTCTTTTTTCTTTTTTTTATAAAACTGTGAAAAATTCCATATCCTGATGAATATAACTCCTACTTCAGACATCTCACAGCCTTTTAAAAGTACTGATTTTGATGCACATTACCAGATAACAAATACAAAATCAGAGAGGAATAATATGAGAAATAGAGATGCCAGCAAGGGAAAGGGGATGGTAGAAAAAAAAATTTTGTTATTACATGGATATGTATAAACCCATCTGGTCACAAAATGTGGGGGAAAAGAGTAGTCTGAGTACCCTAAAAACAACATGTGTGGAAATATTGAAAATAACAGGGTATTTTATGCATGCATAATTATGTGCAGCATTAGAGAAAGATGAGGAAAGAAATGACTTTCAGGGTTTTCATTTGCCATTGATATAACGTCTGGACTGCCAGAAAGGCCATGCAATCAACATTACTGGCACAGAGAGCGTTATAGGCTGGGGCAGCACTACTGAGACAAATAGGATACTTTACATCCCATTTTTAAAATAACAGCAAAACTGAGGGAAAACTCATTGGGCATAAGATAACAGCATCCTTGTGAAAAAAGAAAAGAGACCAGATATCAGTAGGGCTTTGTGTTGTGTTCCTGTCTTAATTGTATTGATTTGTGTAGGATGTGATAGTTTTCAATTTTGGAAGAGAAGGAGCTCACAGGACACTTTGAAAATGACATTGGGTCAAGAAAGATGAAGGCAATGTCATCAAGAGATCAGACCAGAGGGCTGCACATCAGGAACCTCTGCATCTATTACTGTGACTTCTTGTGAGACCTCACTGAGCTTATTTAATCTCCGTGTTCTGACTTTTCCCGGATATCACCTTTGTCAGTAGATTGTTTTGAAACATTTTGAAAAGTGCAAAACTTTAACTGCTTGAAACTTAACAAGAACTCCTCTCTTTTAGTACACAAAATGTGAGAGATGGTAAAGTCTAGTCAGTCAATATGGTCAGAGGCTTTATTTCAAGTTACAAAGATCTAAAAAGGAGGGTCCCCAAGTTCCTGGGACACCAAAGAAAGTTCCCTGACCCTACCAAGAGTAACTATATCCAACTGTGGGTTACAAAACAAAAGAGGAGAAACATTTCCCAAGTCTTTGCCAGCAGCTTGATGGTAAAAGCACTGTTGCAACTCCACTAATTTTCCAGGGAAAAGGACTGGGCTTCACGTTCTGCTCTACAAACTGCTTAGGCATATTGGAGTCATTGCTAATTTTTAGATTCACAAGCCTGAAGTAATTTAAAACTTAACTCCATTTTCAGTGACTAAGTGGAGGTGAGTCTCCCAACCTTTCCTGAGGATAACAGCCTTGTCCACTCAGTGTCCTGCTGGCATGAAGGAGGTGTGGATGACTCTGGTAGAGGATAAAGCAGCATGAAGTCTAGCTAACCTTGAAACAAGTGAGAATGATAGTTGTGCAAAGTATTTTTTTGATTTACTAAAGTATATAAGATGCAACTAAATCCAAAATTTTAAAATGTAGGAGCTCTGCAAAATTATGTTCTGTGTATTATGTAAAATATTTGTACTTATGTCTTGTGTACGATAATACAGTTTCAAACACTGACTAAACTCTAGGCTTACTGACTCGATGGCATGACAATAAAAGCATACTAAACACTTCTAACATCAGCACTGGTCTCTTTCATTATGTAGGAGGAAAACCATGTTGTGAAAGATGCTGTCAACTGCTTGGTCAAATACCTAACTCAGATAATTTGGGCATCAGAATGGAATAGAATAGAATAGAATAGAATAGAATAGAATAGAATAGAATAGAATAGAATAGAATAGAATAGCTCAGTTGGAAGTGACATACAAGGATGATCTAGTTCAACTGCAAGACCTCTTCAGGGTGGACCAAAAGTTGCAAGCATGTTTTTAAGGGCATTGTCAAAATGCCTCTTAAGCACTGACAGGTTTGGAGCATCGACCATCTCTCTAGAAAGCCTGTCCTAGTGTTTGACCACCCTGTCAATAAAGAAATGCTTTCTGATAGTCAGTCTGAACCTCTCCAGTTGCAGTTTTGAACCCTTCCCATGTATCTTGTCACAGGAGCCCAGGGAGAAGAGGTCAGCACTTCCCTCTCTGCTTCCCCTTCTTGGGAAGCTGTAGAGAGCAACCAGTTTGTCCCTCAGCATCCTTCTCTCCAAACTAGACAAGCCCAAAGTCTTCATCCACGACACACAGACATTCCTTCCAGCCTCTTAAACATCTTTGTTGCCCTCCTCTAAACCCACTTGAATTCCTTCACATTTGTCTTAAATTGTGGGGCCCAGAACTCCACACAGCACACAGGTGATGCCGTGCCAGGTCTGACCACAGTGGGATGATCACCTCTTTTAACTGACTGTTTATGATGTGTTCAATGTGCCCTGGGATGTGGTTTGCGCTCTGGGCAATAAAGAAGTGACCTCCCTTGTCCCAGATCAAAGGGAGAGGCAGGAACAATCTTGAGGAGATGCATACTTGCAGATTGTCCCTAGACTAGAGCTCTGCTCACCACATTGTTTGAACACCAGGCAGCCTTTGCCTTTCATGGTTTACACACACAAGTAATTGGTTCAATGTCTTCTGCAAGGACAGCCCAAAGGACAGACTCATAATCTGAAAAAGCAGGCACATGCAAGCATCAGCCATTAGATTTCAGAGAATGTCATAGATATGCAAGGTTCAAAGCTCAAAACTTTACCCTTTGTTTATAGCTATATTGTGCAAAAAATGCCATAATTCCTTCTGTGTATTTTTTTACCTTCTGTGATGTGCTCCTTGGGGATATCTGCTGTCCTACACCTGGATGAATCTCTACTGAGAGTCACAATAAATCATTGACAGTATTGCAAGTCCAGGAACCCTTTATTATCATCTAAGGATATTAATTTTTATAGTATTGAGAGATAACAAAGGAATAGGCGAATCTGTGCTGCTGTGGAGTTATCTGGCTCACAAGCCATAAACAGCATCACAGCTGGAAGTCAAAACCTTTGGGACCAGAAATAGTGCACAAGGTGCAGAACAAGGTGGCAGCCTGTGCTCGTTACAGCCCCACTGCCTCTTTGCAAAAGAGAGAGAATGTGCTTCTTAATGGAAATTGTTTCATAATGGAATTTTTTAGAGAGAGATATTTCCTAATACAGGTGGTGAGGTGCTTCCACAAATCTTGAGCAATTGTCTTTTCTAATCAAAAAGGCTGGGAGGCATGTTGGATAGCTCAGAGAGTATTGTTCCTTCTCCTTGATAATGGAACATAAACAAAGCAATATCACGTCATTATTTTATTATATAACTAGCATTAAGAACATCAAATAACCCAGGGTAATATAAACAAAGACTGCTACTTCCCACATTTTAGCTGTCACACAGTTTTAACTCTATGTGTGAAAATCTATTTATTCCCTAAAGAAAAAAACAGGATTTGACACTAACAATAAAAGCTGAATTTACCAATATTTTCTACTCAAATGCCTGACCTTAGACTTGTAAGTAACTGTCCTTAGTATAATATCAACATTAGCTGAATTGTCCATCTCAATTTTTTTTTTCCTAAGAAGTCTTTTTTTCACTTATATGCTAGTTTGTGGCTGACAGTCATCCTTGACATTGATTGTCAGGTTGATTTATATTAACAGGATCAAAGGGACAGTTTTCCTAGGCTGTTCCCTGTGGGAAATGTCACTGATTTCTGTAGGAACAGTGCTATCATTTTTAGGAGCTGCTTTCACCAGGTCTACAGCAAAGATGATAAATAACAATGACTGCTCACTGTAATGTTGGTGTTTCCTGACTGCAGGTCCTTGTCATCACAAAACTATGTTTGTGGAAAGCCTTAATGACTTCAGTGAAAACACCTTCAAGTAACTTTGTTGAGTGCTGAGGATAAAGAAAAGGAGAAAGAGAAAGAGCAAGGAACAAACTTTGTGACACTTTGGGTTAGAGTAATTAACTTGCCAATTACTCATATGTGATAACAAAAAACTTGATGTCTTTTCTAATGTCAAATACTGCAAACCTCATGCACCATTCATCACGTCTGTGCATCTAAATGCTAAGCATAAAAAAATTTTTATATACTGATCTCTTTTAAAAAAATCCAGTCATTACATGAGCTTATTTTGAGAACAGAGAGACAAATATCTTACTCATTCCTAGCTCCTTAATATTCCTGAGAGGTCCATTAGATGTTGCACTAAGTTAAAAAAGTATTGCGAGTCCTTTGGTCCTGTTGGATCAGACAGATCACCAGCAGCATGCAATGGTAGGCACATATTCCACGACGAGCAGAAATAGTATCTGATAAGCACAACCCGGGGCATAAAAATTTTGTTGAGTTTGGATATTCCTCAATGTGCAGGCATGAAGTCATAGCAAGGATGATAGAAAATGCATGCAAAAATGAACTACTGGGCTTGAGAAGAATGACAGGTAAGTATTACAAAGGGAATTTCACCTGACAGCAAAATTGCAACACAGTGTAAAGACGTATTTAAGACTCTGAAAAATAAAATAATATAATATTTTTTTAGTATCTATGTATCTGTATCGTCATTGCTTTCAGTGGAATTGGTCTAAAAATATTTACCTTTACCCTTAGAGCATCACAACTCTTAACTACACTATTGGTAATTGGTTTTGTTTGGGGCTTTTTGTTAACAAAAAAAAAATTATTGTGATGATTCTTTGGTTTTGATTGTGGTACGAGGTACAACACAGACACGTGCAGGAAAGCTGTTTGAAGTGCTCTTGTGTAACCGGGGCAGAGATGGCAGAGTGCCCAGAGCACGAAGCAGCCTTGGACATGTCCTGTTGTAGCCAGCCCCCGGTCCCAGCGCCCTCGGTGGGGAAGCAAGTCTGGCCCTGGGAAGCTGGGGCTGGGGCACAGCTGCCTGGCATGGAAGCAGCATTTTGAAGGCAGTGTGAGGCAAAGCTGTGGAGCCAGGAGAGCATAGGCCATCCAAGGAGACTGGGACTTTTGCCACTCCATGAGTGGCAAAGCCACCCAGCAAGGCTGAGCCAGCAGCATCTGCTGCTCGTGGCTGTAGTACCACCAACCCAGGGACACCAAACTGTAGGTAAGAGTCCCTTGCCTACATGGAGATGAATGTTGCCCTTGGAGATGAGCCAAGGTATCCAGGATTTTGTGGCATAAAATGGGGTCACATGACATAAGGCATGTGGGACACCCATGTCCTTGTGGAGGAAGCATTGAGGGCCAGGCAGGAACCCCTTGAGGCCCATGTTTTGGCAACTAAATTGTGCCTTGTGTATCTGGATATCAGTTTCAAGCACTACTAATCAGGGTAGTGAATTTGGACAAGTAGCTGAAGACAGACATGAGAAATGATGTCTTGTTACAGGCCAGCTGACCTCCTGGGTCTCTACCTGCATGGGATCTTGTGAGGAGGGAGGAAAAAGGGTCTTCTAAAAATGCAAAGACAACCTATGCAACAAAAGTCTTCTAAAAGAGCAATAGCATGCTCGTGCTTGCAGTAGCTAGAGCTCTCCCTGGCAGACACTGTGATAACGAGGCAAAATAGGATACCATGGTGATTAAGTGGAGACTTTAGGACTGAGTGCCACTGCTTTCGTCTGCTAGGCTTTGTTCATTTACAGGCTTCTGCCTTCTCTAATATTTCCTATATCAGAAGATGTTTGAATATTGTTAGAGCCTTCGCTGAGAGAAATAGAATAGTCAGGAGAACAAAAAATAAATCTTATCAACCAGTAGAAGCTTTTCCAGTGGCTGAAGCAGTCTGGGATGTCCCAGAGGAGAGCAGGGGGGCACACAGGAATGCTCTCACTGTCAGCTGTGATAGTGGCATGTGCTGGACTCCTTGTTTTCCTTCCTCTTTCTTTTTCCCATTGGCTATTTTGCAGAGCTGGTGAGTTGGCCTCGCATTGACTCATCACTTACCACAGAGATGTACCGCTTCTCATCGGTTACGATCAACACCAACCATGCCAGCACTAGTGTACATAACAATAAATTTCACTTCAAAGCTAGCTAAAGTAATAGATCGGAGTGAAAGGTTCTGTGGATGTGCTTACATATCCATGTCTTCACCTAAGTATTCATGTAACGGTAAATCCAGAAAAGGTGGGGTGTGAATAATGCCTGCTCGTGTACAGTAGTTGTCCCAATATCTGAATGTGTCCCATTCATAAAATTGAACTCTGATCAGTTCTCCTAGTCAGAGAATATGTCATTAAATTAATTTGTCGTCTTTAGAAAACTGTGTTTGACAGAGTCTCAATGATAATGTCATCCGAGGACTTTTGAAGAATTTAATCTAAAAAATTTCAAAACAGTATTTGGCATCTGGACAGTGGGATTGTTGCATTATGGCAGAAAATGTCTAAATCATGTTGCAGACAGTTTGTGACTTCATGACTAAATGACAGTAGTTAGTATGGTAATAAGCTGCCCTCTGATAATTCTTTACACTAAGTGACAAAACATTCCTAATTTCTCCTCTGTAGCATAACAGTTACATTACTCACAATTAATTACAGCATTTCTCCCATGAGTGTCAGACTTACATTAATCGTATAATGAATTATTTGGCTTCCCACCATGCAGGAGCTGAGGTGGTGTGCAACAGCTTAAAACCACCAGTAGGAAAAGGCACTATGGTTTGTCTATAAAGTGCTTCAGTCTGAGGTAGCAGAGAGGTGCTGGTGTGTGCAGGGTGTACTGCTGGTACCTCCCAGTATCCCTGAGGAAGACACACACTTCCATGAACCAGGTGAATTGTGTGCAGGTACAGCTTATCACTGCAGCAGCAGCCAGAGCAGCAGCACCCCTCGCCCTCAGCAGCACACAGTCTGCTAAAAAGGCCACAACGGGAGAGGAGGATGTCTTGTCCTCTAGAGAGATTTCCTCTGACTCCTCACAAGCAGCATGGTTTCCTGTCTGAGAAGTGCAGAGCAACATACAGCCTTTGTTTCAAAGTGATAAAGTTAGCAAGCAAAGAGAAAGTGCAAAGCATCTCAGGGGAAAGAAAATATCCACCTGGAATTCTCCTGCGTATGAACTGGATTAAGAAGAGGTCTCTGTCGTGTATTACATTTGCAGGGTGCAGTGAGAGTTTCCATTTGAAAGACACAGAAAAGCAGTCCCTCTTGGTATCATACATATTCTTTCAATACCCCAAGGCTACCATGCACTCCAGCCATTCATGCACCTGGTCTCCAGTTCACAGGGACTCCCTCTGGGCTTTCAAAAATTGCATATCAGTGAGAGAACTTAAATAGCTTTTTCTTGAATATTCTCCACATTAGCTGTGCAGTAGTCATTTGTCCCAAAAATTGGGTTAAAAAGATGAAAATTGAAATATTTGCTAAACTATACAGGCCCTAGGCCTGTTTCCCAACTGCCATCAGGCAATGTGAACAATGATTCAACCTCTTATTCACCTGGGAAACAAGCATCCAGGCTAGGTAAGAGCAGCAGCACATCCTTCGTTTACATCCTTGGACTGGTTCCCCTCCTGTTGCAAGTCAAAGGGCTTTCTTAAGCCTTATCTAACAGGATGCCTCCAACAGGATCCACAGATCCATTCCTGCTTTGGTCTTAAGGGATTAGTTATAGATAGATCTCTACAATGCAAATTATATATTGGGGGAGGAGCATGGAAATGGAAGTTTTGGTGTTGGTTATACATGCAGTATAAGGGAGTAAGGATTTTCAGGATGCTGTAACACAAAGAAGCCAACAGACATTCAAGACTCAGCTACTACCAAAACAGGATGGACAGCAAGTTTTCATGTATTCTTTTTGGAAATGCTGTCTTTTTTTGGAAATCTAACTTAGGTTTTGCATCAATTCTCACTCAAAATCCTCTCATCTTTGACATGAGTTAATGTGTTTTTTTCTCTTTACATGAGTTAATGTGGCTTTTTCTCTTTACATCCTCTGCACTTCCAAAAATATATATTAATTCATGTACAGCAAAAGCTGTGTTATCAATTGCAGCCATCTAAAACTGCCTGGAATAATACATCTGAGCAAGATGTGCAGCCAGGTTTATGTAGCTTCTCTTTCAAAGCTTCTCCCCTTTCCATCCTGGGAGAAAGAATAATGTTTTCAAAATAATGTGACCAGCCTTGTTCAAGCACTGCAGCATGGAAATGCTCACTAGCTTCACCTCACATTTTTGGATACAAGCAAAACACTGAACTGAGCTCAAACAGCCTAGTGTTGTTGAACCAGTGGGACTCAGAAGGTTTCTGTTTCTCCTTCTCCCTCACCTTTTTTCCTCCCATCCTGTCCTTCACTGTGTTACCTGAAGTTAACATTGGATGCTGGCACTCCTACACTGTATGTCACATTTTCATCCATGTGGCTACTGAGATGTTCCTCACAGACTGGACTCTGTGCCTGCCCAATACTCAATCTTCTTTAAAAGGCAGAAAGAAAGTATTGTTTCCAAGAGAATTAGGCACCGAAAAATCACTGGAGCTTAAACAGGGGCCAGGACTTATCCTGACTTTTAATTTATAAGAAAGGTAGAAGGCTCCATGGCTGTTTCTGATTTTTTTTGCTCGGTTGGTTGATTTTTTGTTTTGTTTTGTTTTGTTACAGATCTGGCCTAATGGACTTCTACTTGTCTGTATTCAGGGTTTGGCCACAATCTGGTTTTGACAGCCTATCCCATACTACCACTGATGGGGAAGGAGAATACAGGGGAATAATGAGTGCATGCCAAAATCTAGACTTGATATGAAATCCTAATGTTCCCAGTGCAGCAGACATTAATCTATTGTATATGTTACATGAGTCAGGTTTGAATTTAGGTTTAGGTCTGGGTTTAGTATTGATAGCAACAATATCATACAGCTATTTGGTTTAGGAAGTCCTGTAAAGCCAGAGTGAAGTTTGGTGCTGGAGGGGAAGAATGGCTGATGGGCAGCTCTGCAGCAGAAGTGGATATTGTGACTGAGTCATCTTTGGGATTAGGACTAAAATTAGGAAAATAGAGGTATAAGCCTAGCTTTATTTTTAGATTTTGCGGAAGGGGAGGCAATAAGCTATAATAGCAAGAGAAAACTGAAGAGTAAATTGTATTGCTGTACCAGCCCAGGCCTGCAGTTCCATTGAACTTAAGTTAGGGTTAGGGGTACTGTTGAGGAGCTTGTCCTCCAAGATCACCAGGGCAGTATGTGACACAATGCCATCAAGGGTTAGTAGCAGAACTCAAGTTCTAAATCGAAACCTAGCTGCAAAACCAAGATTATGGTCAATGCCAGGTTACCAAAACATTGTTCATCCTTACCACGAAAAAATATTGATGTGTCCTGTTTAAACAAAACCAATTCTAAACATGAATCTGAAATCTGTCCCACCCTAAAATAAAGTTTCTATTATGAGCTACAGGAAACTAACCCCCTGGTCTGCCCTGATGGACTGAACAACATGGAACAATCAGAACTGCTTTCTCAGAGAATTCCCTTAACTGCAGCCTTCAGATATAGACCCTAACCTGGCTCAGCACCTTTGTACTGAACCCGTTTCCCCAGTTTGAAATCTTATAACATTACTGTTTGGTTGGCAACCTCAAGCCCAACGCTATTCCATTTGTTATGCTGCCAGAGTTTGAGGAGTCATGAAGGAAATTGTTCTTCAAGTCCTTTTATCCTGAATACTGACCTAAATCCCACAAAAGTCAAGACATTTTTCCCACAGCCTGGTAATAGCTGTACAAGTTTCAAATGTTCTCATAAAAAAGCAGTGCTATAACCTCCATGGACTGAAATGAGAAACATAGCCATAAATCATTGAAGGCTCCAGGCTCAGTATCTTTGAAATACTATTAAAAAAAATGAGAAAAGCTGACATCATTGGTCAACCAACCTTTCAGAATTCCACCAGAAAAAAAACCAAACCGGTCTTTCAGACATGTTACTCTTGAGATATTTTCAAAATCCTTGACACTGTAAGGCTTACAATAGGTCTTTGACATCCTGGATTAGGATCTAATGAGTCTTTAGACTCAGTCAGGATAGAGGTGGAAGAGGTTGAGTAGGTTAGTTAATAGGGTCCCATGGTTAGTGTTAGGGTAGGTGTTATTTGGGATTATAGCCTTTGAGTAGTGTGAGGGACTCAGCAGACACTAAACCACCTTGCTTTTTGACCTCATTTGTAATAAGCCTATATATAATATATCCCAGTGAATGCTCTAGGAACCCCTAACAACAATAAAATGGAATCCTAACCTTTTTTCAAATATTAAAACTTTAAAAATTTATCTATCATGAATCCAACAGCTTCAAAAGTACTTCTACACCAGTTGATCCTATTGCAACTGGTTCTCATTCTAATCCAGTGGCCTCTAGCAGATTCTGATGTTTGTTCATCTCACCATCATCCACATTTAGCACCCAACTTTGCATTTCACAATTCCCCTGCTGATAGCAACCTTTCTGGCAAGGCTTCACCCCAAACCAACCCTATCCTTTACACCCCAGTGACTATCTTCAGTGCTAAGATGATGCCACTTTTGCCTGTCAGTATCTGCCTTGCCAGGTAACAGTAGCAAATCTCACTCCCTCACGTTTGCTCTTTCAAAACCTAACAACATCCTGCAATGGCTGTGAAGTTGTTCATGCAGAAAGAATCTCACTGCAGTTGTTCACTTTTCTTGGGAGCAAGCTAAAAACCATATTCTTCAATTTTGCTGTTCTAAACCTTTACTTTTAAAGCTAAATCTAACCTTTCCTCTAAAATCAGAGTCTGGTAATACCTGCAAAAGAAAAAAAAAGAAAATAACTTTATACAATAAAATTTTATTAAGCCCAGACATATTAATAGACAATGTAGAGCCCAAATATAACACTGTGTCTTCTGTCTTTGCCATTAAAAAATCTCCCTCTAGTCCTAACTTTAGATGTAAAGATATAAGGCTGACCTTTCATTAAACCAACCTAACACAAAGCTCTTTTCATCTGTCACTGGAAAACCCAGTGACAAATCTGGTGGCTCAGCCCTTTTATCACTACATGTGCTCTTAAATGCCTTCTCTGACCTGTTCTTTAACACTCCAGTGACTCTTGTTAACACCATTTAATTCACCCACACTACACCTCATCCTAGCTTTACCAACCTTCCATTTTCCACAGTAATCCAGCTGCAAACCTAGCTTAATATTTTCTCTAGCCAAGAGCCCAATCTAGTCCCAAATAAAATCTACCTTTGATATTAGAGAAAAGTGACAGGCATCCTCAAAAACCTAAGTGATTCAATCACATTGGCATGACCTGCCAACAAGCCTCCTTCAGACTTTCACTGCCTGAAAGAAAGGATGGGGATACTGACGTAGCCCCAGCTCCAGTCTTAGCCATAACACATCTTGGAATCAACCAAAAGTTACTGGTATTTGTCATTGTTCAGCACCACCTTGTCTCTGCAGGCCTTTCAAAATCTATCACAATGTGCTCTGGCCCTGTTTCCCCTAAGGCTACACTAATCTAAGTTCTTACTCAAACACTGCCTGACTTGAACATTGGATATGACTTCACCAGTTACCTAAATGTAAGTAATTTTTTTCTGGAAATAATCCCTTTCAATCATAGTAAATTGTTGATGGCTGGTCAACAAATCTGCATCATCATTTCATGGTAGCTTATAGTCTAATTTTGACATGAGTCTCTGTGTCACTGCCTTATGTCCAAGCCCTTCTTAAGGTTGAACACATCATTTGCACTGCTGGCAGCAGCTCTAGTAGAGAGCTCTAGAAAGGCCTGCAGACCATTCAGGGTCCAGCACCAATGTTATTTTTCCACCTTTTTCTGGCCACCATCCTCATTCTATCCCCAGCCTTCCCTTTGGGCATAACAATGGTGCAGACTGCCTGGACTGCTCACAGCCAGAAGCTCTTCAACCCCAACAATGACCTGGACTCTTCTACCTGTCTGAGCCCCAGCCAGTGTTACTACTAATAGCACAGGCCTTTGGTTCTTACTAGTTCTGTGGGGCTGTAAAAAAACATTGGCTGTTCTAAAAGCAAATTCAGGTCTCGTTGGTTCCTGACTTGGTAGCAGGAGCAGGTGGTACAATATCCAGGATTTAAGATGTAGCCTTACTGTAGGTGATCCGGACACCTACCATCAGTTAGGAGAGCTGGTGTCTCTCCAGTGACACCAAAGCCCTTCATAGCTAATGTGAGTATGTACGTATGCCCAGGTCACCATCTGTGGCCACCAGGTTCTCAGGATCCAGAGCAGCTGAAAGGAGAATAAGTGACTATCTAAGAACAAATCCGTATCAGCAATAATCTCTCACATAACACCCTGGTGACTGCAGGATTTGTGAGGCGTGTGACACTATGACCAAGGTTATCCTTAACCGAAGCAGGCTCAGATCCCACACCCAAAAGTTCAGTCTACAGGCTTTGGGCTGTTGAGACAGAGGACAATCTTCACACGGACTTGGGATATGAAGCACCCAGGGCTGTAAGGCAGATAGATGGATGACTCTGTGTGTGAGTGTGTGTGTGCACCTTGACACACAGTGGTTAAAGGGGGTTATTTGGGGTGGTTTGGAAAGTTGCCTGTGGCCTACATGACTAAATATTTCCTAAGCCCCACTGCAGGGGCAAATTTTGCTAAGCAAGATCTTAAGCTCTGTGCCGAAACATATGTCTCTCATCCACATTCAAAAAACATGTTAACTGACTTTGTTTCAGTGCTAAATGCTTTGTCCCACCAGCTCTGATTTACCTCCACCATAGCTGACATAAATGTTTTCACCTTTCCTTCCCTGGAGATGCAGAAGCTTTGTTGCCATATGCCAGGTGTCGATGTGCATCACCCACATCCCAAGCAGGACGTGTATTTGAACTGGCAGAGTAAAGAATTGGCATTGGCCACAAGTAATCCCTGTGTCATGGCTTTGGCATGTCACCTGTCAGATGATGTTCCTTAATGAAGCTCATTCATTCTTGACAGATGGGTCACTGATGCAGGCATCAGACTCTTGCACAGAGGCAACTTGATGTTCGAGACCAATGATCATCTGGGAGAACGGGGATTTTCATTATCTCAGAATGAAGAAAACAGCTAAGCCCTATTCTTGCTGAAGTCTGTGGCTGTCAGCAATGACCCTGAACTCTGGACTGAAACCAATGCTATTATCTTTTTTAAAAAATAAATTAAAAAAGAGATAAAATGTGTCATTCAATCAGTTTTAGTAAACTCTGAAACTCAAGAAATCAAAATAGTGTGGAGGAAATAAGGGATTTTGGTCTCCATGACAGCAGGTAGCTTCTGTTGAATGATGGAGATATTTGCCAGAGTGAAGTGGCTTATTTTTATCATAGCTCCCTTTCCATTACTACATTCCCTTTTGGTTTGGAGGATTATATCTGTTTTGGGTTGGAGGATTACACCAATTTGTTTTGCTACAAATTCAATAAAAATAAAAGCTAAAATGACAAATCCAAGAAAGCTCAGCTGGAGAGCTTAAAAAATTCCTCTTTTCTAATTAAAGTCTGTGCAAACCACAGCTTTACAGAGGCATTGGGGAGGGAAGGAGTAAAAGCAGCATGTTCCCATTAACACATTTACTGTAGTTACCCTTCAGGCCAAACAAATTACCATAGAATGTTAACTCAGAGCTATAACAAGCAACAAGGTCTGGGCAGTCTCCCCATTTTGGGAAGAGGAGGAGAAAAGTGAGGCTGAGTATGTAAGGGGTTCAGGTACACCATCTCTTGCGGTTGGGTGTGAAGACCTTGCCATGTTTCCTGAAGACCAGTGAAGTTAGTAGGAACTGAATTCAATGGGCTTTGGATGACGTTTATGATGTGATTAGGAAGGTAGAGTATGTGCCAGATAGTCTCCTTCTTTAGTCTGGGCACCAGCAATTGGCAGACAGAACTGCTGTTTTGGAGCCAACATGTATGAAAGTGGGGGACTGAACAGTAAATAAACCCAGTGGCTTCCCGTGAACACACCACGGCAGGCTGCTGCCTTCATCTCCTCGTGCTGCTTCCAATGCAGCCACTGAGGAAAGCCATGGGCACTCCTTAGAAGCCAAATAAATATATAAACAAAAACTCCAACAACCCCAGCAAAACCAAAGAACTCTCACAACGTTAAGAGAGTAAAATACAGATAGGCACAACTGTGAAATGAGAAGAGGAAAAATAATGAGATGCATGGAAAAAGTCCAATGAACTACATGGATAAAACTTTGCACTGCTGCAAATTCAGTGTGACAGGAAATAAAAAAAATCAGAGCAGGATATAGGATCTATATTCCTGCAGAACAGGTTGCAATACTGAATCTATGGACAAAACAGACCACAGGCTGCCCTTCCATATCAGTACTTTATGGTAGGTATGGATACATCAGGCAACAATGCTGGATTGCTCTATCTAAAACCCGAATTTACTTCTTTTGGCATCACAGCAGAGTGTCTTCACAGCTGGCTGTCATCAGTCTGATGTGGTAAGAAGACACTGTTATTAATGGTAGGCTCTATTGCTAAAGGGTCTGTTTGCCTTTAGTGGGCAGGCAGAACAAGATGCAGTTTCATATGGCTAATGTATTTTACATAACCAGTGCCAAACTGGAGCTGCAAGTCATGGAACGATTGCAGAACATCCGTCTGTGATGCTGCTGCCCTTTGACCAGTCAGCATTTCCTACCAGTGAAATGAATGGACCCACCCCACGTTAGCCCTATAGAGAACTTTTCATGTCAGCCAGAGAGGTATTTTGCACCAGTAATTCACAATAAAAGTGCTCCAGACAGAGTGCAAGCAACACTTTCCCACTGGAAATGCTTAATAGCCCCCAAAAACCAGGATTTGTGCCTCTAAAGGAAGAACTGAGTGCACATGTTCATTCTGACAGGGGCTATTAAACTGCACACCTGGCAACTCACACTTGGCTGTGAGGGAGCCAAAGCAAAGCTTGATGGAGAAGGACACAGCCTGATGGAGAAGGACACAGCCATCATATGAAAGGCACAGACTCACCTCTCAGGCCTGTTCTCTCCATGGACAGGCAGCTCTGCTGGGTAATGCAACCCTGGGAGCCGCAGGAGAATCCCCCTAAACTGGTAAAAGTAAAGCTGTCTCTCAAAACAAGGATATTTAAGCTGACAGAACTACTTGTCTGCCTGCATAACTCGATATACACTGCGGGTTTTGCTGGCATCTCTGTCATGATGGGGAGAAGGAAGTTTTTTCCCCTTGCTGTTTTCATTGACACTGAGCTGTTGGCTAATTTCAAAGTGAAGACCACATTTAGGATTGCAAGATTATACTCTGCTTGAGAGAGCCTCAAAAAGGATGCCTCAGGCATAATATTGAGATTGATGCTGATTAGCTAGTCGAGACAAAAATTGTAATGAACCCTGTGAGCTCCAATAGAGTGCCTTTGCTGCTCGTCCTTCTCTAATGATGTGCTGGCACAAACCACCTCTCCCCAATCCAATATGCTGGTCTATGCATAACTCCAGTAGTTAACCTTGACTGTCTGAAGAACATGGCTGTAAATTTGATATTGTGTTCATTTCTAACCTTTGCTGTCGAAAAATATTAAATCTTCCCTCAGCCACTTGTTTTGCATGGTGAAAGACAGATGGTTGTGTTGGATCATTCCACAGCAGAGCAGATGTTGTAATCGAGGACACAGGAATTCTGCCAAATTAATTAGACTCTTCCACTGATCTGGATAAAAAGAACAGCTCACTGGCATTTCAAAGAGGTCTGGGTTCTAATTTATGCCACCCTGCCAGGTTATCTCCTGTGAAATATAGGTATGATGGGGTGTTCTTCTGTGGCATCATATCAGATTACTTTGAAATAGAGTAGAAAGTTGGTAGGCAGATGTCAACTTTTTAATACACTATCCTAAAACACATATAGGAAAATAATATTGAATTACCAGGGTAGAAGTCCCTATGACATATATGCTCCCATATCAAATATATTTTTATATTTTGGGGAGCAAAATTTCCTTGTGTCTGGTATTTTAGCTTACTTCTTTGTCAGCTAAATTTGCCACACATGGATACACGAAATATAAGATACATGCATTTTTTGCAGAATTTCACAATCTTTTCCATTAGGTCCATTAGCAGTACCCAGTGTTTGCACACCTTTTTTTGCCTTACCAGAGCATTGTTTCAGAACGTCTTGGTTCTTAGCATACAGAAAACATACAAGGAACACAGCAAATTTTTGAAAAGAAGGTTTTGTATAGAGTAGGTAAGGCATTTACAAGTATGGTATTGCTGAGCTGCACACTATGAAATAGTGTTCCTCCTTGTGGACCATATTTCTCCTTGGTGCAACATCAAAGCAAATTCTCTTGGCAAGGCATCATTATCCACAGGAAGATACCAACAGTGTTTGAAAAAAACTTGGTTCTAGAAATAAAACTCTTCAGTAAGAAACTCATTGAGAAAGAGAAAGGGTCCCTATGGTTTCCCTGATTAGCTCCTTGCACTGTTAAAAGGGATCTGTGCACACAGATAAGTTTAAAAATTGTATTTGTCTGCTATGGCAAACAGAGGGACTTCATTGCATAACTAGACTTGCATGTCATCATTTATGGGTTTTTTCCTCCCTTAAGACTTAAGACACCTATTTTGATTACTATAGGAAAAAAGGGCATTTCCCAGTACTGTCAAATCATTAATGCTAGAGTACATAAATAATCTTGATTATTCTAGAAATCACTATTTCTTTATCACCTATTTCTAAAATACCAGAAAGCAATACGTAAAAAGCCCTTGTTTGACACTTTTTCATACCAGAATACTGTTCTTTCTGTTTAAAAACTGAAACTAACGGGCAACACCTTCAAGTTGTGCAAAGCTGTGCAGTTCCACTAATTTTCATAGAACATTGTCAATTAACACAGACTAAAATCTGACATCTAAATTCTTTGTCAAGTTGCATAACAGTCTAAGCATGTCTGTTATCATGGCAGCCAGTGCTTAGGTGGTTTCAGAAGCTGTGGCATCAAAGACATCTAGAAAACACAAAAGCTAATATTGTAAATGTTGCTGAAATGTACAAGACTTACCAAGTCCTGTGATGCTGTAGCTTATTGACTTTTTTTTGTATGTCCCATCTGATTCTTTTGGGAAGTTAACAGCAGTCAGGGATTTCTTGAGGAAATATCTTATTTTACAAAATCCTATCCTTTCCCCTGAGCATGACTGAACCAAGCCAGGACAGTTTCCTTGCTCCTCAAGTCTGAGTCAGCCTCTGCAGCCTGTGCCTGGAAGAGCTCTGCTGGGCCATCGCCTTCGGGTCCTCTCCAAGTTCTTTGCCCATCCTCTCCTGGTGACTGCTCTGCTGCCCTGCACACAGCTTCATCCATGCAGTTCCCAAACTTCCACAGCTGGGGCTTGAAGAGGTTCCCATCCTTCTCCCCAGGACACTTTGTGCTCAGCCCCTTGTGGCTACAACACTGTTCTCCAGTCGAGACTCCAGAAGGAAAAAAGTACCTAATTTCTTTTTGATTCACACAGAAGGAAAGCTCTTCCATCAGGCTACATCTAATGCCTGTTGTAGCCCAGGGATCATGGCACATTAGCTGTCTACTACTAAAGCTTTCAGCATCGCAGTGCTGGTTTCCTTCCTTGTTGTCACCCATGGTAGAGTTGATTTCTCTGCCTACACTTCTGCCATCTGTCTAGATGCACTGTGTCACATCTTTTATCCAATAACACAGAAACCTCACCTGGCTGCAAATTTGAAATTTGCCTGAAACCTTAAGCATTGGTTAAACTGGACTTTGAATCCACAGCTCCTTCATGTTCCCCCTACAATAGTTAAACAGGAATAGTGATGAAATTATTCCCTTCTCCTTCCTCTGGTAAAAAAAATCTACGTTGCAGTCACTGGCCAGGCTGCTGCTGCACACACACAGAGGGCCAGCATCTTTCCTTAGTTCTTCCTAAAAGACATTTCCCGTTTCCTCAGCTGCAGGGAAGGTTTGCCTTCAGAATCATCTCCAGCTTGAAAAAAAAGGCCAGACTTGAATTTTACAGTGTTGCACTTGTATCTCTTTGAGAAAACAGATCTGAGTTTGGTTCCCCTGCTATTCCTCAGGTTATTCCTCAGCAGCATGAAGTCAGCATGTAGCCCAATACAGGTTATTACAGGATAAAACTTAACCAGTTGTTCATCTTGTTTTAGCCATTAAAACAATGCTTTGGGCAGCTGATCAGTCTCCCCAGTAGTTTTACTGTGCTAACTCTTCAGAGGGAAGCCTGCTATGAAAACACATAGCTCAACAAAGTACGGTGCACTGTTCCACGACCCTTTTTACTATATAAAGGCTGATACGTTGTAGCTTTTAATGCAAATTAACCGAGAAAAAAACTGAGCTACTGAAGCCTGTCTAGCGATGAAAGACTCTGAAACTAAAAGCCTCAGAAAGGGAACAGAGAGGAGGTGTGCTGGACTGGGCAAGAAGCTGGTGGCAGGATAAGGTGATGCTGCTGAAGCCACCTCACCCCAGCATTTCAGACAAGTTAAAGGCAGCCACCTCATCCATGAAAGGCAACCATTCAGTGCAGGCAACCACGAAGACAGTGTTTCCGGTTAAACACACAGTACTGACTGTGAAATAATCACATGTAAATCAATGGGTTTTTTTCATATATAGGCATGAAATGCTAATTTTTTTTTCAAACTCCTTACTTTGCTCTAAGATATATGAACCATGCCAGCTAAGAGCAATAAAATATTTTCTTCCCTGACTTGGCTCTATTATATGTTTATTATATCTTCAGGGAAACTGGCAATTTACAGAGGCTTCCTAGAATGGGAAGTTAAAGATACATCAGAAAATATTAGCACAGCGTGAAGATATTTCTTCCACACATACTTTCAGTTGTAACTAGTATATCCTTCCCAGTACCATATTTTGGAGCAATATATCACACCTTCATTTTCATAAAGCAAAATCTGCACTTAAGTGCCAGTGACCTACAGTACTAATCCATTATCAGAATGCCATGGAGCTGAAAATGCTTTGGTGCAGTGGCATAATACATCATGGAGCATGTGCACTGTCTAAGTGTTTCTACAAGGTCCCTTAATAAGCAGAGAGGGTTTCTGCCTTCCAAAAGCAAACAAATTTTACATTTTTCAAGCAAACATGTTTGGGGTTTTTTTTCCCTGAAATTACAAAGAACTTTCAGGGAAATGCAGAATTTATATTACATCACTGTTTATTTTATGAGGTAATTTGAGGCTCATTTTAAAATGAGCTGTTCCAAAATCCAGATCTGGCATTAAACATAAATATTTGAAAACCAGCTAATTAAAAATGTAGTGCAAAATGTCAGAGTTTCATACAGTGAAAGATGTGAGAAGCTGTGTTCTCTCCCTGTTTCTCTTACTTCATATATTATTATTCTCAGCTGAATGCCTGAGAACAGAGATACTTTCAACTAAATGATGGTCTTGTGCAGTGGGGATTGTTAGCTCTATTTTGTTCTTTTTCACTTTCTAGGTCAGAAGAAACTCTGGCAGATACTTAAAAAAAGATGCCCTAAAGACTGGAATGTGCTTTGTCTTATCATTCATTCTGGATGCATCGATAAAACTGAAAAAAATAGCCAAGTCCTGAATCCCAGCATGGAGAGGAGCTTACTTCACTTCCCCTCGTGCTTTCCCGTTGTGGCAGATCCATGGCAGTGGCTCATGCAGGGATGCCCAGCCTGCTCCCAGCAAGGTCACTGAGTACCAGAGGCTGCCCAGCTGCCCTGGGACAGGGCTTCTTTCTGGTCCATTTTCTCTGCTCCAGAGCAAGCTGTTCCCCCCACCCAAACTGGTTTGGGAATCTCTTCATGGCTCTTCATTCCTTACTAGTTTTTACACCTGGCACATCCTTCTGCTCCCCCAGCTAGTGAGTCACGCTGCTTTGCATTCTGTGCTTGGCTTTGCTTATGCTGGCTTTACACTGCTGCAATTCAATTGACTCCAGTGGCATTACTCCTGAGGTTAGTGAGGGATGGAGATAAAGGCATCTTTACTTCAAGATGAATGCAGATATGGATTCACGGCCTCCTCATAAGGCAGCTGTGGAAATGTCATAAATTAGGCTGACTATTCTCAAAGGATGTTTATAAAAAAGTGCTGACATATCCATAAACAATATTTGGTTCCTTGACTTCTTAAGGAGAAATAATAGAAATAATGCACCCATAAAGGAGCACTGCTTCCCTGGATAACTTAAATTAAATAGAGCATCCGGCTGCTCTGGATTTCTATCACTGACAGATGATTTTGAAGACTGCTTAACTGAGACTAATACTGAGCTCCTGGCATGCCTAGGATAAAGGATGCCTTCTGGTCGAGAGGTTTCTGTGTGCACGTGGGTTTTTCTGAGATGGTGGAAGGCATGTCTGCATTTCTGCTGTGTCTAAATCAGAGAGCACTAAGTTGTATGGGAACAGGAGCACCTGAATCCTCCAGCACCGATGAGCAGGTAAAACCTGCTATAATAATGTCTTCCTGGGCACAGAGGCCTACTGGTTCCTGTACAGATAGAGGAAAGGAAACAGATCCACCAATCCGAGTGTGTGCCTGTCAATGAGCCAGGCACTCCTCTGCAGGTCCCTGGTCCTATGGCCTGTCAGGTTGGGTGGCCACAGCCATGGAGATGTGCCCTGGCATTGAGAGCTGATGCTGTGCTTTTGCAATATGAAAAACGGCTCTGGGTCTCTGGGACTGAATGGTTTATTTTACTGAACATTGAAGTGACATGTTATAGCTGGTTCCTACCTGGAGGAAATTCCCACTGGAGTTGAATGGAAGAGAGATTGTAGAAGTCAAAGGTCAGGACAGGGTAAGGAGTGATCCTGTGGCACAGCCTAGACCAGGACTCAGGCGACCTGAACTACTGTCCCCATTCACTAGGGCAAATACTCAGTTTACTTCACATGACGCATCCAGACAGGAGACATTGAAGCAACAAACAGACACAAACCACCAGTGGTTTGCCTGTTTTTCCTCTAAAACACTGTATGGCTTTATAAATAGTTTTGCTTGCACCATAACCAGGTAGCCCACTGCCAAAATAATTATTTGCTGATTTAAAGTAAAAAAGACTCTTTAATATTCTGTTCTTGTGACAGTCAGAGCTAGGTATTCACACATTGTGACTATGAAAGAAAAATTGAAGAAGTTAAGGCAACATTTGCAATTTTAAAGAAGACTCTCAAAGACTTCTTTCTTCTTTTTTTTTCTCCCTATAGGTCTAGTAAGTGCTGGCAATAATCACAAGTGCGTTTAATAACTTGTGATATGTTCTCTCAAAAAAGGATAGAAATCATATATGGTCCACAGGCACATTTTTATAGTAATATTTACTATTGTATTTGCACTTACTTGAGGGTATAGACACTGCCTGGTGTATTGATTATACAAGACTAAGATGTCTTCTATTGCTGAGTTCCCAGTAAACTACTGGTCAGCACTGGGAAGCTATTTCTCTTCTCTAAAATTTTGTTTTTCTCCTAAAGGCCCCACCTAGATGATTATATTAAGGATAATTTAATGATGAGTGTTTCTAACCCCCATGGTTCATCATTTATTCTCCAGAACAAAATCCTGCCTTTGGTGGATTTGCCTTACTCCAGTAAGGATTTATAAACTCACTGAGCTTCAGAGGATGGAGTTAACCAACCTGTTAATATCATGGAGCTAGCATCACAATGCATTAACATCAAAAGTGGAGCGTTTTGTGTGAATAACACGTCAGGAAATATCAGCAATCTTTGGGCAATGGCTTAAGACAAATGTGATACTCTGGGGTGATTTTTGAGGTCAGGTGAGGGACCTGGGATCACCTCCCCAAAAGTCCGTGTGTTGCATGTTGGGGAATTCTACACCAGTGCTGAATACTTCCCCTTTCAACCCAAACAACTAATTTCTATAGATTGCATACATGGTCTTCCATAGACTCAGAAAAACAGGCTTTGTACCATTTATCTCTTTTTGACAAACTCTAACATGCTTTAAAATATTTTCTTCTATAAATATGTTTTTTTCAGCTAGGGTCTGCATAAATTCAATTTAATTTTATCTAAGTGAAACTTTTCCCTTGAACGCATCCACCTTGCACACTGCAGTACAGTGTACAGAGAGCTCATTTTGGGGCAGCTATGCCCAGTACAGCAGTTTAGCCACGGAACAAACAATGCTGCACAAATTCACTCCACTGAAAGTCTAAGGGAGTGTGACTGTTGCACTGAAGTTTATTTCAGACACAGTTCCTCCTGTCATCTGTGCATTTTGGTTTTGCTTTGTCAGATCTCATTAGCTGTTATTACAGAAATCACATTAATTTATGCTGAAATTCACTCTCTCGTAGAGGCAGAAATTTCCAGCATTAAGCATATAATAACAGCAGCATTAATAAGAAAATGGCCTGCAAGCATAACAACAAACAAAAACATTATTCTATTTGTCAAATGGGTCCAGATAGATCAGATCAATAGATTCAAAGTTTTTAGAAGTCTGTCAGCATGGGTTGAAATCTCTTGTGTGGCAACTCAATACACAAACCAGTCAATTTTTTTTCACTGGAAAAGTTTTCCTGAGCCTACATTACTTAGAAAGTGTTAGTAATGAATCTTTTTAATTTGAAGTTGAAATATCTTTGATCTCACAACAAATTGAGATCCTTGAAGATGAAAGAGGTCCCTGCTGTTAGATAACTGGCAGAGCCTGTGAAAATAATGAGCACTTGCATTGAGCTACTGAAAAGGGACTCCAAGCTTGGAGTGGGTGAATAATGATATCATCCATTCAGTTCACAAAATTGCCTCTAATGATTTCCCATATGAAGTATCTTTTCAGACAAAGGCGATAGGTTGATGAAAAAGTGGGTAGAAAGGACCCCCCCCAAACTGTTCACTGTCTGACTTGGCAGGCACTCCAGAGCCAACAGGACACAGGCATGGATGGGGGAGTCACTGCCCACAGGGCAACTGGGTCAATATTCTTACAGGTTCCACCTCCCCACTTATTGACAGCCTGGAAGTGTTTGCTTTGCAGTGATGCTAAGGTAGTCAGACCTTCAACTTGCAGGTCTGCTAGCAGCACAGTCATCTGGAAAATGTCTCTGCTGTTCTGCTTGGAAAGCCTTCCCTCCTTGCATGCCACCACTGTCTTCCCAGTTACTGCCCTTTGTTGACGGGATCCTGTCAGTGAGGTAGGAATGCTGGTTGGGAAATGGAATATTACTAGCTTGGACCTATCCAGTGGAGCTGCCCTGTTCATGGGTTCCAACTTATCCCAGCCACAGGCTGGGCTCTCACCACAGATGTCCCCACTGCTCCAGAAGAAGCCAAGCCACTCTGGTGCATCACAGCCAAGGGACCGTTTCCAGATTTATCTGCCTCCACCACTGCTGACCTTGCCTTTGCCATCCCACCTGTGTCCCCTGTGCTCCCAGGGCAGTCAGCCTGGCAGGTGGGCTCCCTCAGAGCTGCCCTGGCTGCTCAAAGCAGTGCTGTGAACTGGAGGCTATTTACAGTGAAATCATCTTCCTGCTTTTAAGGAAACAATCAGAGTTTTTCTTGCCTTTGCTGTTATTTGAGCAGAAAGTCCTCTCCAGACCAGGGAGAGCTGGGTGCTATGCAGGTTTTTTTGCCCACTGCTGCCTTTCATCGCACCCCAATAGGAAACATTTTGCTCAAGAATTCATCCATTCCTGTTGTTCATTCCTCCCTCAACATTGCAATTCTCACTTCATGATGGTTTACGTCCCTCTGAGATGCCCAGCATGGAACTTGCAGGTCATGAATACAGGCAAAAAGAGAACACTTGTAGCCAGATTTGAGACCTACCCTGTGAGGACGATAGCCTTTATTTTGGTGTTATTTTGGCCATTCCCTGGGTCCTGAGAACTGGTGCACTTTTTCTCTAACATGCCAAAGTCTCCAACCCCAGATTATGCCAGGGCTTGAGGGGAGGTCCTGTGACAGCAATTTCACTGATATCTTTTGTAGTTGCTGCTTGTAAGAGTGTCCTCTGTAATAAATTAGAGGACTTTATAATACTTTTACTGTCTCCAGCCCATCTACCAGCAAATGAAATATGCTATGAATCTACCACTACCAACTCAGAAAAGTAACAGAAAAATGCAGAAAACTTATAAAGGAAAGGACCTTCTTGTTCTGAAAACAGCCTTATTGATCTGTAACAAAGAAAGACAAACTGAAAGCTGCAGAGGAACCAAAAGGGTACGTGATCCCTGGATTTCCATCACACCTCCTAGTGTATCCTTGAAAAGACAGAAGCACTGCATCACCCTTTTCTCTTTGTCAGAGGAGATTGATTTCTAGTATTACTCTTGCACTGCCTTCAGTAACCTCTCTCTGCCATGGAAATATGTGGATATACACACACAGACTGAATATATAAATATAGCCCCACGTAGCCCAAAGTACTATATGTATTCACACACACCACAAGGTGTACATGCTGGTGTATACAATACTCTGAATACCCCAAATCATATACCCCTGGGGAGAAGTACAAGGGATTACCTCCGAGGAGCTGGACCCTGATGCTGCTGAGCCATCTGGCTATAGGTTTTTCATACAGGCTATTATATGCCCTGTTGCCTAAAATCAAAAAAGAACAAAACCCTTGCAGCAGTGTTAGAATAATAAAGTAAAAACCAGACCTTTATTGGAAGCTTCTAGTTGTCCCAGTGGTGAGGAGCACACTCTGCACCAGACTTCTACAATTTTATAAGGTTAATTAATTAGGATATCTAACAGGTACATCCAATAGGAGATTCAGTTGCCCCAGTAACTCATCCCTGGGTCAACCCCTTGGAGTGGGTCCAAGGGCTTCTTTGCCCCACTTCTTGTTATGACTTCTCAGATTCTGGTTGGAAAACAAAATGTTCTTCTTGTAGGTCCTCTTCCCAAAAATAAGATCGAACAGTGTTTCAGGAATGTATTAAAAGGTTAGCTTATTGTTCTAAAATCTAGAGGAAAAGGGTAGGAAAAGTCCTGGAGCTACAGCCATGCATTAGCAATCTACAAAGCTACAAATAGATGAAAAATATATAAAAAGCTTACAAATCAGCCATAGGATTGAAGGCCTAATAGCAATATTTCAAGTTCTATTGATACAAGACGTCTTTGACATTGACTTCCCTCTCAGCCAACAATACTTTATTTAGTAGTGACAACCCTCATCTCCATTAATATAGGCAATCAGGGCAAATGAATCACCAGTCTCTACACATACAATTGTATTGTTCTTGGTCTTGAATAGTTGAAAATAGATGGGCATGTTTTATATTCCAAGGCATGAAGCAGGTAGATGATGACTGAATGCAGCTGGGAATTCATCTCACCTAGTTCAAGCAATATGTTTTATTCATGTATAGTCAATGACAAGGATGAGTAGTCAAGCTTGAGAGTCCATTAAAAAAACAAACACAGATCTGTGCAAGCTAAATTGGTTGGAGCTACTTTGTGTTTTTCCAGACTGTGGCTACAATGAGTGGCTCTGACTGAAGTCAAAACCCGTGATCCTTCTGAGGAGCCTTTGGGATTGGAAGGCTCCTAACAGCAGGAGACAGAGAGTCCTCGCACATAACAGAAACTCTAAAGAGAGTAAGGCATGACTGCCCATGGTTGCCTGAAGCCATTAAATTTAAATGAACTGTAAATAAAGTTAAACCTAAAGGATTAAAGAAGGTCAAGAACTGTCAATTCAATATTGGCAATGGAGAAGATATGTTCAGGCAGCATCAGGTTTTGAAGCTATCTATGAGGATCAGGAGTCACAGAAAATCCACACCAGCGGCAATGACTGTTTTTCTTCTCTTTGGCTTTCAACTGATATTCACTTCACACAAGTCAGAGCTTTCTTGGCATCTCTGACAAATGTCCACTGGCACAGAGACACAGACAGTGACTGCATCCAATGAGCCCAACCATTAACCCAGCACTGCCAAGTCCACCTCGTCCCTAAGAGCCACATCTACATGTCTTTTGAACACCTCCAGGGACAGTGACTCAACCATTTCCCTGAACAGTCCACTACAATTTTTAACGCCTTTCACCCTTCTGGTGAAGAAATATTTCTTACTATGCACTCAAAACCTCCCCTAGCACAACCTGAGGCCATTTTTTTCTTATCATATCACTTGTTACTTGGGAGAAGAAACCGATGCCCACCTTGCTACAGCCTCCTTTCAGGTCATTGTAGAGATTTATAAGGCCATCCCTGAGCTGCCTTATCTCCAGGCTAAACATCCTGAGCTCTCTCAGCTGCTCCACATAAGACTTGTGCTCCAGACCCTTCACCAGCTCCACTGCCCTTCTCTGGACAAGCTCATGCTCCAGCACCTCAGTGTCTCCTTTGTACTGAAGGACCCAGAACTGGACACAAGATCTGAGGTGTGGCCTCATCACTGCCGAGTACAGGGGGAAAATCACTGCCCTGATCCTGTTGGTTACACAATTTCTGGTCCAAGCCAGGTTGTCACTGGCCTTCTTGGCCACCTGGGCACACATCGGCTCAGTGGCTGTTGACCAGCGCCTCCAGGTCCTTTTCTGCCAGGCAGCTTTCCAGCCACTCTGACCCAGCCTGTAGCACAGCATGGGGTTGTTGTGACTGAAGTGCAAGACCTGGCATTTGACTCTATTAAATCTCATACAACTGGCCTCAGCCTGTCGATCAAGCCTGTCCAGATCCCTGTGCAAATCTTTCCTACCCTCCAGCAGATCAACACTGCTTGACATGCAAGCAGAACAGCACATGACACCTGTGCAAATGCTGTGGTCTGAGTTGTGTGTGATGCAGAATGAGATTCAGCTGCCTACACCAAGGTGTCCAATGCCCCTTGAGATGCTCTATGAGACCACATGACACCTGAGACCACATGTCCATAGAGGTCTCTGCCTGCTGCTCCAGACTATCAAAGGGACCATGACGGTCCTGTGCCACATCTGCTGGCCTAGCAGAGATGTCTCAGGTACCCTAGTGCTGCCTGAATTAGATGTCTGGGTTTAGAGAGATGATCCATTCCCCTCTACCTATGCCAGCCGCTCTGGCATTATTCCTCTGTGCCCCGCAGCAAAAGACGTGCTTTATCCAGTCTAAAGACAGGATAGATGGGTGGCATCTGTGAGCTGGGTGCCATGTACAGAGCCTGGACTGACCCACACCAGATCACCTTCTCTAGATGAAGAGCAGTTATTGTCCACTTCAGTCTCAGAATATTTAAAGGGAGCACATATGCCAGGAATTGCAGAGAAACATAGCAAACCTTAAAAAATGGCCAAAGTTGACTTGTCAGGAAATTTTCAAGCTTTTCTATATTCATTATATACCAAAGGTCAGAGATAGATCTTGCTGCAGGTTAATTCCTGTGTTAACTTTGTACGGAGGGAGTTTATTTTGAGAATAGGTCTGGCACATGGATGAATATTGTCATCAGTCTGTTTTAATTCTTAAATTCAGAGGACAAAAAAAATCCCTCTCTTGTTTGTAGAAAGACCTGAAATATGTTCATAAAATTACAGCTCTCGATATGTTCTTCTATCAGCAGTTTATATTTTTCTCTTAATTCCCCTCCTCAGAGAACTGCAAATCCTAAATAAATGCATGGACCAGAAGTCACCCTGTGTCACAAAAACTGGCCCATGTAGGAAGAATAATTGGATTCACTTTACACTCCCTTGAGGAGGTAAGAAATTCAGAATATAATTAAACTGAATTAATCTGTTTGGTATTAACATTCCCAGATTTAGCTTTAGCTGAAATAGGATGTTGTGTCTCATCAGATAGAATTTAGGCTGTCTCAAATCAGCCACCTGTTGTGCTGAGTAAATGACAGACTGAAATCTGCAGTAGGCTGGATGCTGTGCTCAGCACACACTCTGATTAGGGCACCCTTTGGAGACAGGGGATGTGTTTTCACAGTGTTTTGTGGCTGCAGAGTGAACGTGAACACCACGGGTGCCACCTGCCAGGTCATTGCCTCACACCTCAACACAGCACCTCACCTCCTGCCCAGGTTCCCTTTATGCACGTAGCTGGGCGAAAAAAGGGTGTTAGCACAACCACACTGTTGGCCACAAATAACAAGTGGGGTTTCATTCTCCAGCAGCAGGAACTCCAGGTGCCCTGGCCACAGTGCCTTCCTAGGCAATACCTGTGTGTCATCACACTGAACAGAACCCCACGGCAGACTGGCTGGGAACAGGAGCACATGACCTGTGAGAAGAGGCCGAGGGAAATGGGTTTGTGTAGCTTAGAAAAAAAGAGCAGGCTGAGGAAGAGGAATGGTTGTAGTCTTCTACCTCTTGAACGAGACAGATGATGGTGGGTGGTGAAGAGGTAACACTCACAGGTTGCAACAAGAGAAAATTCCATCTGGTTATAAGGAGGAAAGTGTTTACAACAGCTTAAAACTAAAACAGCTTATGCAGTGGAGCTGTGTCATCTCCATCCCTGAAGATTTGCATACCTCACTTAGAGAAGACTAAGCAGCCCGACATAACTTTGAAGTTGGCCCTGCTTTAAGCAGGCAGATGGACTTGTTCACCCCAGGAGGTTCCTTCCGAAATTAATCTTTCTTTAATTTTATGATTTATTTATGCACACCCACACATACCCTCAGTGTAATGGTTACATGTATTCTAAATTATTTCACTGTTTGATGATTTAATGCACAGTGACGCCTTAAACACCCACTTACCTGTATAAATGCCCATATCCTCATCATGTGTTTGCCATTCCCAGACCCGTATGGGTTTGAAAATGATCTCTGATCTTTCTGATAACTGGCAAAAATATATACAGCTGACCGCAGAGCAGGCTTGATTCATCTGAATGATGAACTTCTTGTTTGTCTTAGCCTGTTGGCACCAGCAGTACCCAGCACTGCTCCATAATAATCAGCCCAGCTGAGCAGTGGCAGCAGATGGCCTCCCTGTTACTCATCACACCTTTGCTGTGTGGTCAGCAGGCACAAACATAAGGCACGAACGTGCTGCTGGAAGGGACATGATCACTTGTACTGGGGCTGACTGGATGGAAACGTGGTTCATGAGTCACTGTGATGCTTAAATGGTGAAACACTTGCAGAAGACTTACCCTTTGGCCTTGCTTGTTAGCTAAGATGATAGATTTTGGCATCTCCCTGCCTGAATAGTTAGTTGTAAAATATCTGTTTACTTTGTGCTTTGAGAGGTAGAGGGAGCAGAATAGCATGACAATATCGCACATCCTTTGTATGCGAATAATGAAAGTTCAAGAATTTCATCTTATCTGAATATCATTTTATCTGAGTATCTTCTATCAGCAGTTAATATTTTCCCTTTCCTTCCCCTCCCCCAAAAATGACAAATCCTAAATTAATGCCTGGACCAGAAATTGTCCTGTGTCATGACAACTGGCCCATGTAAGAAATATGATTGAATTCACTTTACACTCCCTCGAGGAGGTAAGAAATTCAGATTATAATTAAAGGTCTGTGAATATCTGTCTGCTAGCAGATTAATTAAATTAAAAAGCTGGAGTAAAATATTAAAAAACATGAAGGTAATGTTCCAAATAAAATGCATGTGCCTACTTCTGAAGCAACAGCATGAATCCAGGTAAAACATTTCCTCAATTGGAACCAACCATAATTCACCCACTTGAGAATGCAAAGCAAAATATTTTCAAGGGTCATACAGTGATTTTTCCAAACTTTTTTTTTCCCCAGAAAATTTATAAAGTATAAAATACCTAGGTGAAACATATTAAAATTCTTAACAAGGAAAGCAACAACTTGCTCCTTTGCAAACTGGATTAATATAAGAAGAAGAGTGTAATTTTCTTTGCTTTCCTACAAAGTACAGCTACAGAATTCTAGTACTTAGGTGACCACGAAGGGGATGGAGAATCTCTATACACAAAGCACCACATGAGAAGAGAAGAGAAGAGAAGAGAAGAGAAGAGAAGAGAAGAGAAGAGAAGAGAAGAGAAGAGAAGTTGAGAAGTTTCCCAGGAGGAGGTTTCACCTCAATATAAGAAAGAATTTTTTTACAGCGAGAAAAATCATTGACTGGAGCAACCACCCCAGGGGAGTGGTAGAGACCCTGTCACTGGAGTTTTTCAAGATGCATTTGGACAGGGCAAGAGATAATACCATCTAGGCTTCCATCCCATGAAAGGCTGGATCAGATGATATCCAAGATTCCTTCTAGCCTGACCTATGATTTTATAATTCTACTAACTCAGAGGAAAGTAAGCCACAGCAGTGTGCCTACTAAGGCTAAGGATACTAAAATACACTTTTCATTTGAAACAAAGACTAGTAAACAAGAAATAATGTGACTTTCTGCTGGTGAGCAAAATTCTATTGATCAAACACATTTGATCCTCTCTGCTCACTAAATTTAGGAAAATAAAAAGATGAGGATCAGATGAGCTACTGTTGAGACAGAAATTGGTAACTGCAGGACACGAGTATAGAACCTCACTTTGATGTAGGTAATACATTTTCATTGAAATAAAAACTGCTTAAATACATGAATTTCTATTCTCAGAAGAAAGAAGAGCCAATATAGAAAGTTAATTCTAGCAAGATAATTTACTTCCAGGGCATAATGGAATTATTCGATTTCTAGTGAAGAGATATAATTAATTTTTCAAGAACTTTTCCCGGACATAAATCATGTTTTGTAGCTTACTGATAGTCTGATCACCAAACCTCAGCTTTAGACTTGCCTTCACATGCCTGAAGAACATCTCCAGTGTTTGTCCCTCCGATCCTTTGGAGGTTCAATTATTAGCTCTTGCTCAGTGTGGCTAAGCCCAGTCTCTGCCCCCTTCCTCCTAAGGCCTCCTCCACAATGTCTTTCTCAATTATTGTATTACCGGCAGATACTCCTGTTACCTGCTAACTTCTGTAAGCCAAATCTCACCTGAGGTTCTTACTCCCAGCTTTATTTCAGCATTGTTGCAAACCACCTGAACTTGGCTGCTGGTGCCCACCCACGTGGCTAATGCTGCTCTCATTCCCCACGTCTGCAGGATGCTCTCCTTGCTCGTACGTCCCATCCTTCTCTGTCTATGCACACAGAAACGTGGTTGTAAAAGTAACTTTACCCCATATTTTGACCTCGTTGCCCAACCACTGGTATCTGCCAAGGTGCAGAGGGCTGGGAAAGAACAGGACATGAGATAAGGCACGTGGTCAAGGCTGCCAGGCTTAGGCAGGACCTGGGCAAGACCCAGAACCACATCACAGCTTCTGTAGAGGGGGCCATGCCCCATTTCCTGCAGCTTGTTCTCAGACACAGAGAACAGCACTTTTGCCCAAAATTAAAGGTCCCTTCTGGCCACCCTCACTTTGCTATCATCTCTCACTGTGGATTAAGAAGCTGGTTTTCATACCTGAGCTTCTCTAATTCAGTTAATATTATTATTATTATTATTACTACTACTATTATTATTATTACAACTTTAAGCAATACTTTTTTCTTTTACCGACACAACTTTCCAGCTTTGGGATGCTCTCTTTGTGCCAAGCCACATAGCATTCTCCTAGAAATCCCTGCTTGATTCTTTGTTGTGTCTGGAACTACTCAGAAATGCTTGATGTATTTTAGACCACCAGTGTGCTAGGATTATTGTCTGATATGCTGACCAATATTGACTTATTTTATCTTAGTATTCTCCAGACTGTCTACATTTCTATATTATCACTTCTCCCATGTTACAATGTCCTTGGGCTAGATCTAAGCTCTTTCCTATCTTTGTTTGTATAGCATTGATCACAGTAGAGTCCTCCTCCGTGAGCAGTGTTTTTAAACACTTGGGCTATATAAATAATAATGCTTTATTGCAAATGTTAGCAAAGCATTGCTTTGAATGAAAGCCAGGCGTGAAATACAGGGAAGTCATTCTCAGTGATCCAACTCTGAATGTGAACTTTCCCATTTCAAAAAGGCAATGCTGAGGTGTGGGTTGTACGCTTGTGATTCTTCAAAGCAACTTGACTATGGAGATTTATACGCCTCTTAGTCCTACTACTCTTCCAATCTGATGATCATGCAGCAGTAGCTGAAAACATTGATAGCACCTGGGAAGCCCAGCTGAGATAGGTCAACTGTCAATTAGATACACTGACTGAAATCTTGATATCTGCAAGTCAAAAAAATTATCTATGAGTACAGCAAAGGCAAGACTTCACAGAGTGAAATTCAAGCCAGCAGTCATGAAACATTGCAGAAGAGAATGGATGAATTAGTGAAAGGTGTGACTGAAAAGAGGATTATATCAGCTGCACTTTTGGAAACTATTTAGGAAAAAATAAACTTCCAAATCTCTTCTGCCAAGGAGTGCCCAGGTGTCATTTGGAGACAAGAGATTGGAGTTGGGATAATGGAGGAAAACATATTTAAATGAATATGTTTTAAAGTCTTGCAAAGTTGAGTGAAACCAGTCTCACTTTCCAAATGCTGAGGGCCTTGGATGCCTAATTTCCATGGGCACATTGGAGAGTTTGAAGCATAGGCATTCTTGAAAATATTTTTTGGTTCCTACATAAAAACCTGGCCCTTTTCTAGACAGCTGTCATTGAAAATCACTATTACAACACTTTGAAAAAGTTCTCACGAAATTGCTTTATAGCCTGAAAGAGAGGGAAAAAGCCAACACAGAGGATTATTAACAACTGCCAGGATTATTTTGCCCAGTCATTTAGAGAGAAGAGTCACTGGTCAAAAATAAATACCCAAGAACTGTCAAAAGGTGAGTCCAGCACCTGCACTGACCAGGACTGCATGTTTGTTCAGCATGAAATATTAATCTGGAAAACAGATACTGGTGTTCCTGCACTTGGATGGGACACAGGTCTATTTCTGGCCATGTTAACACATTGCATTAATGTGATGGTCATACACTCAGTTCACCTCACTGTTCCTTGTCGCATAAAATGTAGTTGCACATTGCAGCCTAAGAGTGCAGAAATGAAAGATATGTGCTATCAAAGGTAGTTTCATACTCTCCCATGTATGGCAATTACTGACTTGGTGCTTTCTGCTCATTTTATACTATAGTTTAAAATAAGACACTAAAATGTTACATGTTTGATTAAGGAGGTGAAACAGATTATTAGTGGAAAATCAGATTTGAAGATTTTAAGGATGCATTAACATTCAGATACTCTGTTGCTGGCTAGATGGAATTCACTCATAAAAATGACAGCAAAACACATTGTCTCACTCTATTATTCATTACTTGATAAATATTCAGTCCTGAATAAAGGCTAGCTAGAAACTGAGGAAAAAAAAACCAAAAAACAAAAAAAAGCACCTAAAACCAATGCCTCCTGTTTCAGATTAGGGCCCTGTAGACAAATCTTCAAGAGAAAAAAATGGTAAAAACCTTGCTAAAATTTCAAGAAGTGTCCTGTCTCCCAGACAGGTAGCTGTTTGGGGCTCCCAATCCTGCTGAGCCCCCAGGAGAGCAGCAGAGCGTGCAGGCTGCTGGCCACAGGGCAGAGGCAGCCAGCTCTGCTGGGGCTGAGGGCCAGGCTGGGAGCCATGGGCTGCGGCCAGACGTGGACCACGGATGGGCATCCAGGAGGCTGATGGATTTTTGATTCTCCCTCGTCACTCAAGAGCTCTGAGCACTGAGTTAACTTGTCTGATTTTTAGTATTAAGGAGTTCTTACTGCTATCACTGTTAAAATTGCTGTTTCTCAATAATGAATGTCAAATACTTTGCAGGCTCCTACTTCCAGACATGTCAGAAGACAAAGCCCTACTGTGCCAGACCACGGAGAATGATAAAGATACCCTGACAGACACAGCTTTCTCCTCATTAAAGGCAGCAACTCCTAGTGATGCAGAAGAAAAGGGACATGACTAAATTTCCTCTGCCTGGCCTTTCTGAGGTGAACAGGCACTGTTTTAACTGGCAGCCATGCCAACCCCTCCTTCTCCTTTTCCAGCAGCTTCAGATTCTAGGCAGAGCTGAGGCACAGAACAGCCATCATCTGTGTCCACAGATACAAACATAAACCCAGCCTAAGCACCAAGAAGTCATTACTGGATTCTGAACTGCCTCGACTCCTTGTCCTTGTGTCTGCAGAAGAAAATAGGGCAGAAAGTCTGACATGTGTGTGTGCGTGTGTGTGTTTGAACAGCAAAGCTAAAGCAAAGCTAAAGGTATCCCCGGGGTTGCCAGGGCTCTAATTTATCACTTTCCCTGCACAGCAGCAAATACACTGATAAACCATTCACAGCTGGGCTACGGATGCACCTGGAATGGGAGGCTTCCTCCCACTCTGGCAAATCCAAGCCATGCTTCAATTACACCTCTCTGCTTTTCTACAGGAAATATACATCTAAGGTGTAAACACTTGAGCAGACTTGAGCCTGAAGCAGTGACCTGATAGAGACCTCAGCCAGAGCTGGGCTATGCTCAATGACAGCTGAATATTTCTTTTTTGTTTATACCTGCTTTTTATCTTGTTTATTGCTTGGTTTTAGCACAGCTGAATTATTTCCACTTTTTATCCTCTGGAGAAACATCCATTGAGTGCAGTAACATCTTGCTTTAAGGAAGACGGTGCTGAGCAGAAATTACAGCTGCTGTGGGGACACAGTGTGTTGCTGTGCCCAGCTGCTGACTGCAGCCAAAGTAATTCAGTGCAGGTTTCTGTTTTTAGGACAGTAGAAATCTGTGATTATCAGAGCCCCTGGGAGAGCTGGGTTCGTTGTGTCTTCCTATGAGAAGGGTAAGGGGTGTGGGAAGGTCTTGCTGATGCCTGTAACCCTCTAATAGGAGATTACAGACAAGACTGAGCCAGACTCTGCTTGGTGGTGGGATGAGAGGCAGTGAGCACAAGTTGCAGCAAGGGAAATTCTGATCAGGCAGGAAGAAGCATTTTGCACCACAAGGGTTGCCAGACATTATCCAGATAGTTTGCATGGATCTTCCCCACAGAGACTGTTAAAACATGACAGGACAAGCCTCTCAGAAATCTGCTCTAGGTTTTACCATTATGAGCAGAGAGTTGGACTACCCAGCCTTCAAAGTCCCTCCCAGCATGAATGATCCTGTGAATATCTCCTTACAATTCCAGATACAAAAGATAAAAAGATCCAATAAAGCTGCACAGGCACAGATACACCTGGGTGAGCATCCAAGACAGCAGTGAGGGAATTTTTATTCAGGCAAATGCTTTTTTACTTGGCAGGTAGCTTCTCAAGATGCCCTCTCAGTGACATATTTGTCACAATCACCTCTGACTTGCAAAAGCCTTGTGCTATCAGGTGCTGCTAGGAGCCAGGAGACATTTACCTGGGGATGCATCACTGCCCAGAAAAAATCCCTCTTTTCCAGCTTCCAGGTCTGAAGTTCCTAAACATGCCTTGAATCACCCCATGCCTCCCATCTCAGGGAAAACATACAGTAATTGGAGGCAGAACCTTTCACTGGAAGGTAAACTAAAACAAGTAACCATGCGCTTGATTTGGGCATGGAAAGTATACAAAGATTACTGCACCTCGAATCTATGTGTGACATGCATGTGGTTTGTAAGTCTGGGGACGACATTCATACCTTCTTACATCCTTCGGAGATGTTCTGGGTCTGTGCCAAGATTCAGTAGAATTTTGGAGCCACAGATTTTTAAGCTAGACTTTTTGGGTGGTTTAATTTTTAAAAATAATATACATAATACTGTCAAGCTTCGACAGGTTAGGAGGTTGTAGATGTGGCACATTAAGTTTCTTGAAAAGTCATTTTTGCTCTCACAAAGTTAAACAGTTGACTGTGGCCAGAATATGATATAAAGAATAACTGGATTCATCTTGTTCTTGAAAACTGATATAAATCTTTTATTGGAAGAGCACTAAAAAACATGAAATAAAGCAGAGTTCTAGACATTTTCATACTTAATTCTAATGTTCATCTCAACAATTTCCATTTGTTTCTCCCCATTTGCATGCTTCTTTTTTTTTGACGAAATGTCCAAACATCAAACTGTAGGTGACTTGCTGAGATCTGACATCCCAAAGAAATCCCCAGTCAATGAACTGCTAGGCCAGCTTAACTAAAAATTATGATCTTTAATCTCTTCAGGCTAAAGATAAAAACAAACTGACCATTTGAGAAATTTATTTAATCATTTTTCTGGGAGGGCAGGGAAGCTGAGTGGGACTTCCCATCCAGGAGGTACAAGGTTAGGGAAACAATATGTGGAGGGAATCCCAGAAAGCAGTGCAGAGAGGGAGCACACCTGAAATGGTGGATTAGGAAGGGAGAGTGGGGTGTCTGCCATGGGGTGCCAAATAGCACCCTGCAGCTCCATTTGTGCATGGTGGACATTGTTAAACCTGTATTTCTATGTTGGATTTATCCAGCACCTGAGAAAACGGCAAAGCATGATTTCAGTGGCACATGATGCTCAACATCTAAATATGGTGCATGTGGTAATGTGGAATTCCATGGGAACACAATTGCCTCATGACCAAACCCGTGAGCTACACCACGCCATGAAGCACAAGTGTGAATCGTACATCAGCCTGGAATAAAACACTTCTGCAAACAGGATCACAGTTATACAAAATCAGGTTTGCATATTTTAACCATTTTTATTTCCTTCAGTGAGTGGAAAAAATATCAGATGAGGTGACAACATCCACCAGATTGTGACTGCAGTCTGCTCTCTTCTCTCCACGAGTCTTGGGAAAAAAAAAAACAACACAGCAAAACAAAACAGAGAATTCAGGCAAAAGGGCTGTCTCACCAACCAAATTAATTTCTCCCATAATGTGCTTTCCATGTTATAGATTTTATACTCCAGACATCTTTGAAACAGTAGGAAAACAGGTGAAAGATATAATATGCTTTAGGAATTTGGAAAATTCGGGAATTCAGAGAACTCCATGATTTTATGTGTTTGAGTGTTTTTAATTTTAAGTCAATTCTCTGAGGAAATTTTTGGATTCAGGATTTTGCCTTTTATTTTGAACAGATCATGTAAAGTAATCTTGAGAGAGCACACTAACCTGGCATTGCAGTAATGGGCTTAAGGTGAGGCTAAGCAAGAAGATGAAAGATGTATATAACATGAGCTCATATGGTCTAAGCCTCTAAAGGTTTATCAGATGCAGAAATAACTTTCCAAACCCAGGAGGAGTGTCTGCAGATGAATACATCAGTATTGTGTACCAGATAGTGCACTGGGTAATTTGAAAGTCACAACTGCTTTGTGAAATTCTGTGTGTTCAAAATTTACACCTCATTAATATTTATATTGGAGTCTGATAAGACCTGCAAATATTTAGTGTTTAACTAGGAAATATTTTAATTAAGGAAATGTGCATTTAAGTGCTATTTTGAGTTCACCTGGCAAAGACTGGACAAAGCTTGATGTTTCTAATTATTCAGGCTGACTAAGCACACTGATTCACAGAAAATTGCAGAAGAGTGCTGTATAAACCTAGGTGACTACTCATGGATACCACAGTAGATGAATGTCACTCAAAAATTACATCTGAAATCTTTTTCATGCTTAGAATTTGCATTTAATCATTGTATCAATGTCCCAGTATCAACTGTGCCAGTGGAAATTGTCTTTTGCATGGCATCAGCTAATCAGGGAAGATCCATAATGTTGCTTTGCAAGCTCAGGTCTACCCAAAGAGCTGTTTCCAACAACCTCAAATCCATCATGTGTTTTGATTGACAGGTCACTGGCAGCCCTCAATGTCACAGCCATCAAGATAAGGGCCAGTACCCACATTTCCTGTCGAGGGACTCATCCTAATGCCTAAATAATCAGCACAGCCCTTTCTGGGGTAACAAATAAGAGCAGCTGTAGAAAATGGGCTTGTGGGAGGTGACTGAGAATGAAGAAGGCTTCGACCTTTGTTTTTGGAGAAATCTGAACGGAAGAACACCCGTGTGAATGGGTGCTTATGTGTCTAATTGCACAGCACAGGACACACATTTTCCCTTCGCCTCTACCCACTTCTCATGGAATGTTGTCCAGGGAAGTCATGGATCCCCCATCCCTGGCAGTGTTAAAGGCCAGGCTGGATGGGGCATTGAGAAACCTGGTCTAGAGGGAAGTGTTCCTGCCCAAGGCAGGGGGATTGGAACGAGATGATCCCTTCCAACTCAAATCATTCTGTGATTCTATGAAAATACCCAGGTCTGCTAGTTAGGTCCAGAAAGATACAAAAGTATATAAGTGGATACTTATATAATTTTCCGATACTTGGTTAAAGTAATAGAGATTACAGCATGTATATATATATATATACACACACTGTCAATCTTGTCTGTATCTTCTCAGATATATTGAATGTGTGTTAGAAAGCACATTTGAAAAGACAAATGTACTTATTTCTTCTAGTTAATTCCTTTGGTAACAATGTACCTAAAATTAAATTTACTGGGTTCTATTAGAAAACTTACCTCTTTCCTTCATTTTCAGTTACAATAGAAAGCCCATAAAGAATGGCACTATTTGCAATTTTCCAAAGAGGCTAAACCAGAAGCTATTAGGGACCTTACAAGATGCCTACTAACTGCAAACCAGCATATTATTTTCGCATTATATCCCACAGCTCCTACTTGAAATGTGCTATAACATCCACTCAGCTGAATAAATTGAGCATAGAATATAAGTGTCACTGATTTCTGCATAGCGTGGACTTTCCTGTTGAAAAATGAAGGTTAGATGCACGCCATGAAGCACAACACTTCCACAGGTAGGAGTAGCTGTTTTAATGAAGTCCGTGTCACAGGTTAGGAAGTGGTAAAGTTTGCTGCTGATTCATATCTAAGATAAATGCAGATTAGGAGGGTATTTAAATTAGCAATAAGGAATCTGCAGTTTTGATATGATGATGATGATGATGATAACAATGATGATGATGAAAATTGCAGCAGCAATGATAATAATAATAATAATAATAATAATAATAATAATAATAATAATAATAATAATAATAATAATGTAATTTAACTGATATTATCATGTCCCTAAACTGATGTGAGAAATGACACATATTTATTTGGAGGACTTCCCAACCACTTTGCTTTTAAAAGTCAAATGAAAAATAAAAAAGTATCCCAGATTGTAGTTGGAATAAGGATACAAGAATGTGCCAGTTAGGGGGCATGATGTTATTAACATGAGAATGACTAATACAATCAGCCAGACAGTGGACATCAGATAGAAGCCATGGCAGGAGTGGTGTGTTGGAAACACTGTGTGTTAGCAGTGATGCTGCTGTCATCTACGTTCTTGCAATGAAGTACTCCTCTTTTAAAAACTGGGGCCCTCACTCTGTGTTTAAAGATAGGGCAAAACCTTCCCAAAAAAGCGGCTGTTGAATGCTCATACGATCAGAAAGTTCAGCCAAATATTTACTGAGAAACACTGCCTGCAACATAAGAGCACAAAGCTTGTGAAATAGAGCTCAAAAGTATTTGGGACCCACAACACACACTGGAGTAAGAGGTACAAAATTCCTTGTTTTCCATGAGGTTGTGATTGGACCCTTGATCTTCAGTCCTCCAGATTGTGAAGGCAATGAACACTTACAGGCTGGAGAATAAAACCAGTCCTGTTGGTTCTGGCCAGTCAAGCAAGGCCCATTCTACTAATTACAACCCTGGAAGAGTAGATTTTGAAACTTTTTTCCATCACTGGGTCCTGAAACACCATTTCATAGAAGTGTGGAATCCCACACAGAAGGTATGAGCACATTGCACGACCCCTTTTTTCTTCAGGAAACCCAGACCACAGCAAGACACACAAGGACAAAGAAATTCTTATCGGTCTGCTCTACGTCATAGCCAAGGCAGCACAGCCTGAACTCCTGTTACAGGGGGAAGTAGAGGAAATGCCCCCTTTCTCCAGAAAAATGTGGGACCAGATGCTTTCTCCCTTTCAAAAAAAAAAAAAGAAGCAGGGCCTCTCCTTCCCACAGAGCAGCGGGATGGCAGGTTGTGTTTGGAAATCCTTTCTCAGCTGTGCAGCAAGTCACCCACAGCACTGTGAGTTGCCCGTGCTGCAAGTGAGGGGTTACTGCTCATCAGCGAGGCATTACCTCGCAAATCAAATCCCATCGTCAGCTCCGATGCCACGCTGTGTGTGTTGCAAAAAGCAGATAAATTATTATCCAAGCTCTGTACATCCCACTGGAAAGCTACCTTTGGGAAAAGCTGTTCTAGCAGACATCTGTATTAAAGATAGAAAACTATAAGGAAGACATACAGTTACTTCTTGTTCTGTAAATCACTGCAACAAAATTTAGAGGTTGGCAAATGGGCCATATGTGTGTGTGCTAAGAAACTAAGAAACATTTGAACATTTTGTGTTCTGCACCTTTACTTTTTCTGGATCTGAAACCATTTGAGCACTGCTTGGCTGTGTTAAATCATTAGCATGTAGAGAAAACAGTGTTCTCTCTTGGAGACTGACTCTTGCTTTTGGTGTTTTGTGGCTTTTCCTTCGTCTGGAATAAGTTATTTGGGCATAAATAAGTGCTTTTTTTGAGCCTGCAAAAATGTATTGACAAGAATGAACATTCTTACTGGAAAGAGACTGTATTTAGCTAACATGTTAGCAATGACAAGGATGTGAAAGGAACATGTGACATATACATAAAGAACTCATAAATGGAATGCATTAATCCCTTGAAATGTTGAGGCAATATTTTAGAGGTCATGCCAATATATTCATGACTTCATTGTGGCTCAAGAGTGGTTATTAACCAATGCATTACACAAACTGTAATAGTAAATTCTACTAATGCCCACTCTCCTATTTAGGTGACTTACACTTTCATTCTCAGGTGCCTCAAAAATAATGTGTTTATATTCAGCAGCCCTATCTAGAGCTTGCATATTTAATGCATGGAATTGTCTATGTCCTGTCTCTTCTCTATTATTAACATGGTATAAAGTAAGAGTAGTCAGAGCGCCCACCTAGGAAAGGTGAGATCTGGGGCTCAGCCCCAGCAGAGATAAATATTTAGTATGCAATAGTCACATTTAATACTCATGTCTTAATAATTTAATCTCTAAAGGAATGAGAGGCTATAAACCACATCTTTCATGTGAGTCTTCTAGCAGCCAGGCTCTGGGATCTGCACAGTCCTTTTCTCTGACTCAGACTAGAGGTAACCTTTTCCACAGCAGCAGATCAGCACTAGCAGGGTAAACTTTGGACGAGCTTCTCTTGAATGCCTGCTCACTGGGACAAGAGCTATGCTGACAAACTAGACAAGGACAGGGAGTGAGTTTTCCAAGGACCTGATCCATGCATGTTTTGGATATAGCAACCCTGTCTTTGGAAAGGTTGGAGAGTGTAGGTGTGACCTCAGGAGCTGTGCTATGCTAAGTTTTAGATAATTTTATTCATTAGTAAAGTTGCAGCCATGGCACCCTGGTCTCGCTTATGGATGAGAGCGAGGTTCTGATCCTACATGTTATCTTACAGAGGTCCAGCTGCATCCCTCACACCTTTCGTTAATATTGTAAAATTTTTGTCTCTTTCAGCTGTGTTTTGTGACCAGGGCTGCATAATGTACAGACTTGTCTTGAGTTGCAAAGGCACAAGTCCCTGTAGCAGGGCCGTGAGCCCTGGGAGCTACATTCCTCCTTGCCACTGTTCTTGTTTCTACCAGTTTTCTCATTTATCCCATGAGCTGCTGTCTAAGACAAATCCTTCTTGTGGGGTACCAGATATACCCATGGGTTGGGGTCATTGATTCTGTGAACTTTGGACAGCCAGTGCAGGGCTGAGGACTCTCTGTGGTGCTGAAACAGGTAGTGCCAGGCACTGCAGTGCTCTGCCATGTGTAAGTGCTACGGTGGATCAAATGTAAGAACTTACTGTGAACACATTGTCTTGACATAAAAAAATCTGAAATATGTATAGTCATGATTGAGCTACTTCCTGGTTTTCTTATGAAGAGCTAGATGTACACGAAGCACCACGGAGTCCAGTCTGCATTTGGGGTGTGATACTAACATACAATTTCTTTATATTGCTCCTATCATTCCATAATCTGCTGCACACCATTCTGCATGACATCATGATAATGCAAATGTCATTTTGTTAGACCATCTCCTTGGAGGGAGGAACTCTGTAGACTTTAAAAAGCACAGATTTGGTCTATCAGCTAGGCAGATAACAAAACACAGACCACAAGCAGAAGGAAAAACCCTTATCTTATTTAAAATTGAGCCAGAGAAATAGTCTCACAGATGCACTCCAAAATCTTGACTGATGCTTAAAGCTCTGAGTTCACTGCTACAATGGTGGCTGGATGGAGTCTCCGACAGCTCATTTTCTTCACATTATGCTGCATTGCACAGTCTGTTGTTGTTAAGATAATGCTTCATTGTGTGAGTTGCATTTATTTTCAAACAGTGCTACAGTTGCAGATGCTACTGGTATATCATAAAACCACAGGGTAACAAAACCCACTCCCACAAATAAACATAATCTAAACATCTATGAAGCCCTCTCAAAGTTGGTACAAAATTATCTGATCATAGCTGCATTTTGGAAAACTAACCAGTTAAGACTAAAAAGCTGTCTGGCTGTGTGTGTCATCAAGAGGAGAAGTTGACTTAATTAGCACTGCAGAAGAGAAATAAAAAGCAGAACCAGAAGCAGCATTTTTAAAGGGAACTGGCAGTCTTCTAGTGTCTACTCAGCACTGTGCAAAACCTGACTTAAAGTTCTTGTAATAAAGTTTCCTATTTATAGTGGAAAAGTAGAATTTATAGTTTATTTGCAATTATGATTTATGATTCATAATGTCAAATATTAAAGAAATTAGAGTGTTTCTGAACTCTTAATCTTTTTAACCATTAGATTGGGAAGTTTTTCTAATACGTGGTATTGACTGATGTTGTTTGCCTATTGGATGATTAACTCCTGAAATCAATTTGGAGCTAACTTACAGCAAACTGGCTTTGAAAGTAGATCAGAGAAGAATTTCAGAATTACTTTATCGTATTTTCTGTCATGCTTGTGCCGTAATCTGAATAAAGAGGATTTCAGAAGATGAGGGTGATTTAAAGTGGATCATTGGTAAGATACTACACAGTGTTTACATCTAACAGATAGAAATAAGTTGATCTTGCATCTCATTTGGATGCTGAGGAAAATATATGTTTTCATGATAGATTCTACAGGTAACAATAAAATAGAGACCACATTTCACAGTGAGAAAGTGAGACATCTAATTTGTGAGATTTTTTTCCACTTCCGAAGAGTGGGAGCTAAAAAATTAGTGGTAACTGCAAATAAAGCTGCAGTAGGTACTATTAATGATATTACGAAATCTGAGAAGAGTAGAGGTTTTCCAGACAAAAGTGCCTTTACAATAATGCACTGGCTAACTTATACAGATCCCTTTCCTAATGCAGTGCTCTCACTGACATCGTAATTTCATTATGCACTGACACATTTAAGGAATGTACGTATTGCACACAGAAACTGCCACTTTGATTCTCAGCCCCATGGAGTTGGTTTGAAAACTTACCTCTGAGTGACTTGAATAATCTTGAAAGAAAGAGGGGTTCGTGCCCTGGTGTGCTCAGAAAGAGACCAGCTGTCAATCTAAACTTTGAGGCATGGGCTGTTGCACTCCAGGAGTGTGGCGAAGGGTGATAAACCTCTGTTTGCATTTCAGATGACACTTCTATATAAAAGGAACACCTATAAATAGTTTATGGAGGGTTAATTAGTGTTACCAGTGTGTTACAGACATAAATAGATAGATATATGCACCCCAACAGAAGGCAGCAGGTAGGGTTGAGATACTGTTTTAGACAGCCTGTTCACCTGATGGTCTTGCTCCAGCTGGCTACAGCAATGTATTAAAATGTCTGTTACTGATGTAGATAGATGTAAGCTAAATTTATATACTCCAGCTGACTGCAGCATTCCCTACAGAGGTTTGGCTATATGTTTGGATCACTTCAGTGTCAGCTGGGAGTAAAAGTCAGGTCACCTGACAGGGATGCCAGGGCTGCTGCTGTAAAAGCAGAGGGCAAGCACAAGTGTCCTGCTGGAGAAATGGGCTGCAAGAGTCCAGCTCCATGAGCACAAACATCTTTCAGTGCTCTGATCTGCGATGAGGCTCTGTTGGAGCACTGGCTTCTGGTCTCTGGGCTGGTGCAGTATTACGGCTAATAAAAATTCCTGGGCAATTCATGGAGCTATGGCTGCAGGGCCTTCAGTCAGTCCCTTCATCACTGCAGTACAGACATATTCTCTCTTTCTCTAATCCGGGTGAGCTGTAGTGTGATACAACAGGAGAGAGGGTGGATGCACTCACCACCAAACAGCCTTTGACTATCTGCTCCTCTGAGGATAAGAGATATGGATGTGAGCTGCCCGAGGGTGAGAATGAGCCTGAATCCAGTTTTTCTAGTGTATGCAAAGACACTTGTAAAAGGCAAGAAGAGTAAAGTCTTACTCATTTTTATTTGCTTTGGGAGACATTTCAGTTCAGGGCTTAATCCTCATCTCTGTACCTCCACACTAGACAAGATTGGGCTTTCAAAGTATTTTCAGCCACATCTTAAAGATAAGCAAGATACAGCCCTCCCTCACCACTGGGCTGCTCTGGCTCTCCACTCTAGAGTGCCCACAGTGTCAGTTCAGCAGCAGTGTTGCTTGGCATGAAACACCTCCCTAAATTAAATCCAGTTTTCTTGGTTTCTAGTGTACTTATTCCCTACATGTCACAGGGTAGGACTGTTAGTGTGTCGGTTTGGACACAA
>VWPU01017189.1:0-17827 GCA_013398955.1 Callaeas wilsoni
ATTTATTTATTATTTATGTATTACTATTTCAGTTCTAATTTTAATTCTAATTTCTTCATATTCATTTCATCCTTATCTATATAAAAAATGTGTATTTCATTTTTATACTTGTATTTTGTATATTTTATAAATTTTATATATTGTGTATATTTTAGATGTTGTAAATATTTTATATATTTGATACATTTGACACATTAGAGATATTTGACACATTAGAGATATTTTACACATTTTATGCATTTTATATTTATTTTTATATCTCTAATATTTTATATATAACAAACACAAAAATCCTTTCAAGCCCAAATACATATAAATATATTTTTTACACATCATTTTACCTTTTAAAAAATCCGTTAAGATTTTAAAAACCACCATATCCATTAATTTTTTGGATGCGATTCTGGGGGCTTTTTTGGCAGATTTGGGAACCCCTTGGATTTTGGGGCGAAAAAAGGCGATTTTGGGCAAACTCACTCGTGCAGGAGGGGCCGCACAACGGTGCTGCCGTGGGCGTGGGCGTCGAGCATCAGCGAGTACAGGTGGGGCAGGAGCCGGTACCGCACCTCGAGCACGGCCCGCGAGAGATCCTCGAACGTGGAATTCCAGGCCACGGGGTCCTGGCGCTGAAACGGGCCGAAAAACAGAGATTTTGGGTCTTGGGGTGAAAAACGGAGATTTTGGGTGATGGGGTGAAAAATGGCGGTTTTGGGTTATGAGGTGAAAAATGGAGATTTTGGGTTATGAGGTGGAAAGTGGTCATTTTGAGTTATGGGGTGAAGAATGGTGATTTTGGGTCACAGGGCGACTTTGGGTCATGGGGTAAAAAATTGATATTTTGGGTGATGGGGTGAAAAATGGCAGTTTGGGGTTACGGGGTGAAAAATGGAGATTTTGGGTTATGAGGTGGAAAGTGGTCATTTTGAGTCATGGGGGAAAAATGGAGATTTTGAGTCAAGGAGTGAAAAATGGAGATTTTGGGTCAAGGGGTGAAAAATGACAATTTTTGGTCATGGGGTGAAAAATTGAGATTTTGGGTCATGGGGTAAAAAATTGACATTTTGGGTCATGGGGGAAAAATGGACATTTTGAGTCAAGGGGTGAAAAATGGAGATTTTGGGTCAAGGCGTGAAAAATGACAATTTTTGGTCATGGGGTGAAAAATTGAGATTTTGGGTCATGGGGTGAAAAACGGTGGTTTTGCATTATGCGGTGAAAAATGGAGATTTTGAGTTATGAGGTGGAAAGTGGTCATTTTGAGTTATGGGGTGAAGAATGGTGATTTTGGGTCACAGGGCAAAAAATTGTGATCTTGGGTCATGGGGTAAAAAATTGACATTTTGGGTCATGGGGCGGAAAATGGTGATTTTGGGTCATGGGGGAAAAATGGACATCTTGAGTCAAGGGGCAGAAAATGGAGATTTTGGGTCAAGGCGTGAAAAATGACTATTTTTGGTCATGGGGTGAAAAATTGCAATTTTGAGTCACGGGGTGAAAAATTCTGATTTCAGGTTATGGTGTGAAAAATGAGGATTTTGGGTTACAGGGCAGAAAATGGTCATTTTGAGACACAAGGTGAAAAACAGATTTTGAGTCATGGGGTGAAAACCGGAGATTTAAGGTCATGGGGTGAAAAACGGCAATTTTGGGTCATGGGGTGAAAAAAAGACAATTTTAGGTATGGGAAATAGGAGGGAAAATACAGGGAAAATATGGGAAAAATGGGGGAAATAGGCTGAAAATAATGGGGGAAATGGGGAATTTTGGGGAAATATGGGGAAAATATGGAGAAAATGTGGGAAATAAGGTGAAAATATGGGGAAACATGGGAAATACGGGGAAAATATGGGAAATATGGGGGAAATACAAGGAAAATATGGGGGAAATATGGGAAATATGGAGCAAATATGGGGAATATGGGGAAAAGATGGAAAATTTGGGGAAATACAGGAAATATGGGGGAATTTTGGAAATATAAGGAAAATATGGGATCTACTGGGAAAATATGGGGAAAATATAGGACACTGTGGAAAATATGAAGAAAACACGCAAAATATAGGGAAAAAATTGGGGAAATATGGGAAAAATTTAGGGGAAATAAAGGGGGAAAATTGAGAGAATATGGGGAAATATGGGCAAAATATGGGAACTATTGGGAAAATATGGGAAATATGCGGAAAATACAGGAAATACAGAAAATACAGGGGAAATTATGGAAAAATGGGGAGAAATATGCGAAATATGGGGAAAATATGGGAAATTTGGGAAATATGGGGAAAATATGGGAAATATGCGGAAAATACAGGAAATACAGAAAATACAGGGGAAATTATGGAAATATGGGGAGAAATATGCGAAATATGGGGAAAATATGGGAAATTTGGGAAATATGGGGAAAATATGGGGGGAATATGAGAAACAGGGGGAAAATCTGGGAAATATGGGGGAAATGTGGGAAATAAAAGGAAAATATGAGATCTACTGGGAAAATATGGGCACAATATGTGGAATATATGGGAAATATGAGGAAAACATGGGAATTATGGGGAAATGTGGGTAAAGTATGGAAAATACAGGGAAAATCCTGGAAATAGGGGGAAAATATGCGAAATACTGAGGAAATAGCGGGAAAACGTGGGAGATATAGGGAAAATATGGGAACTACTGGGAAATATGGGAAGTATGGGGAAAATATGGGAAATACAGGGAAAATATTTGGGAAATATTGGAAATATGGTGAAAATAGAGAAAATATGAGGGAGATGTTGGAAACATAGGGAAAATCTGGGGAAAATACGAGAAATAGCTGGAAAATCTGGGGAAAATCTGGGAAATATCTGGAAAACTTGGGGGAAATAGGAAAATATGAGAAATGGGGGAAAATAGGAAAAATACAGGGAAAATATGGGAAATACAGGGGAAATATGGGAAATACCTGGAAAATATGGGGAAATATGGGAAATATGGAAATTATGGGGAAAATATCTGAAACATAGGTGAAATATGGGGGAAGTATGGGAAATATGGGGGAAATATTTGAAATAGGGGGAAAATACAGGAAATAGGGGCAAAATACGCAAAATACAGGGAAAATACGCAAAATACAGGGAAAATAAGAGAAATATGGGGAAAATAAGAGAAATACGGGGAAAATATGGGAAATGGCCACTTTTCGGGAGAATCGAGTTGGAATTCGCCCACCTTGTCCCTATTCCCATTGTGGTTGCGGGAATAGGGGTAGAAGGCCCCGAGCTCCATCCAGCGGGCGCAGAGTTCGTACGTGGGCTCCCCAAAAAACCCGCAGATATCGGCCCCGGTCTGCAAACGGAACCAAATCCCAGCAGGCCGTGGCCAAAATCCACAATTTTGGTTGATCAGGAGAACCAGAATTTCGGGAATAAAGGGAGAACTTACGTAGGAGATCCCGAAGAGGCTGAACTCCATCATTCCTGCAAATTAATTTGGGAATTGTCGGAGTCGGTCAGAAATTCAGCTGTGGGCCAAAAATTCTCAGGGCTCGGCTGAGTTTGGGTTGTTTTGGGATGAAAGATGGGATGATTGGAAGGGAATGAAGAAGGAAAATTGATTTTGGGGTCAAAAATGTGATTATGCAGGAGGAAACCAAGAAGAAATATGGAATTTTGGCCAAAACCCATGATTATTAGGGAGGAAACCACGAAATACAGAATTTTGACTCCAAAAACGTGATTGTTGGAGTGGAAACTACTGAGTTTGGCTCATTTTGGGATGAAAAATGGGATAATTGGAAGGGAATCAAGAAGGAAAATTGAATTATGGCTCAAAAATGTGATTATGAGGAAGGTAACCAAGAAATACGGAATTTTGGCTCAAAATATGTGATTTTTAAGAAGGAAACAAAATAATAAGGAATTTGGGTTTAAAATTGTGATTATATGGAAGGAAATCAAGAAGCAATATGGAATTTTGGCTCATAAAATGTGATTACTCGGAAGGAAACCAAGATGCAAAATTTGGGGTCAAAAATGGTCATTATTGAGGAGGAATATGGAATTACAAGAAACACGGAATTCTGTCTCAAAAAAGTGATTATTAGGGAGGAAACCACAAAACACCACAGAATTTTAGACAAAAAAATGTGATTATTTGGAAGGAAATCGAGAAGGAATATGGAATTTTGGCTCCAAAAAAAGTGATTTTTAGGAAGGAAGTAAAAGAAGAACTATGGAATTTTGATTAAAAATATGATCACTGCGAAGCAAACAAAGTACAAATATGGAATTTTGGCTCAAAAATGTGATTATTATGTAAGAAACCAAGAAGAAATATGGAATTTAGGGACAGAAAACGTGATTATTAGAAAAGAAACCAAGAAAAAACATGGAACTGTAGCTCAAAAATTTTTCATCTTATGTAGGAAAATGAGACTAATTATGGAATTTTGGCTCAAAAATATGATTATCATGGAAGAACACAAGAAGAAATACAGAATTTGGGCTCAAAGATGTGATTATAATACAAGAAACAGAGAAGAAATATGGAATTTTGGCCAAAAAAATACGATTATTTGGAAAAAAAACAAGAAAGAATGTGGAATTCTGGCTTTAAAAATGTGATTATTGGGAAGGAAACAAAGAAACAAGGAATTTTGACCCAAAAAAATACGATTATTTGGAAAAAAAACAAGAAAGAATGTGGAATTCTGGCTTTAAAAACGTGATTATTAGAGGGGAAATCAAGAAGGAACATGGACTTTTGGGTTGAAAAATGTGATTATTAGAAAGGAAACAAAGAAATAAGCAATTTTGGCTCCAAAATGTGATTTTTAGGGACAAAACTAGAAAGGAATATGGAATTTTACTCCAAAAAATATGATTCTTAGGGCAAAAACCAAGAAAGAACGTGGAATTTTGGTTCCACGATATGATTATTTTGTAGGAAATCAAGGAGAAATATGGAATTTTGGTTCCAAAAATGTGATTATCTGGGGTGAAACAAAAAAAATACGAAATTTTGGCTCAAAAAATGTGATTATCGGGAAGTCAGTGAAGAAGAACTATGGAATTTTGGCCCAAAAAGAAGTGATTATTTGGAAAGAAATCAAGAGGAACTATGGAATTCTGTCTCAAAAATCAGATTATTATTTTACGAGGAATTGAGAAGAAATACGGAATTTTGGCTAAAAAATATGATTATTTGGAAAGAAACCAAGAGAGCTCGTGGAATTCTGGCTCAAGAAAATGTGGTTGTTTCGTGGAATTTTGGCTCATAAACATGACTGGTACACAGGAAAATGAGAAAAAATCATGGCATTTTGGCTAAAAAATGTGGGATTTTGGGACAAAGCCTAGAAACGCAGAATTTGGGGTGAAAACCCGGGATTTTGTGTGCTCACCGATGATGGATTTGTCCAGCTGGTTCCAGGCGGCCGTGTTGTCCCCCAGCCAGTGCCCCGCCCACTTCCCGCTGCTGGGGAAGGTCGAGCGCGTGACGACGATCCCGCGCTCCCGCGTGATGTTCTGCAGGGCGCTGGGGAAAAAGTTCCGGAATTCGGGAATTCAGGGCGAGGGGAAAAATAGATTTTAAGGGTTTTTTAGTATAGACTTATATTTTAAATTACATCCAGCTGCGATTTGTCTAAAAAGAGTTGTATTTATATTTTCGTCTTGGATTGGAAATTTCCATTTCCTTTTCCATTTCCACTCCCATTTCCATTCCCATTCCCCTTTCCCTTTCCATTTCCTTTCTGTTTCCGTTCCCATTCCCCTATCCACTCCCATTTCATTTCTGTTTCCATTCCCATTTTCGTTTCCATTCCCATTTCTGTTTCCATTTCCATTCCCATTCCCATTCCCATTCCCGTTTCCATTCCATTCTCATTCCCTTCCCATTCCCATTCCCATTTCTGTTTCCATTCCCATTTCATTTCTGTTTCCTTTCCCGTTCCCATTTCCACTCCTGTTTCCATTCCCATTTCTGTTTCCATTCCTGTTTCCATTTCCATTTCCATTCCCATTTCAATTCCCATTCCCGTTTCTATTCCCATTTCTGTTTCCATTCTCATCCCCATTCCCATTCCCTCTCCATTTCCATTTCCACTCCCATTCCATTTCCATTCCCATTTCTGTTTCCATTCCCGTTTTCATTTCCAATTAATCAATTAATTAATTGGTTTTGATTAATTCATTTTGGCTAGTTAATTGCTTTTTATTAACTAATTCATTTTAATTGATTAACTCCTCTTGATTGATTAATTCCCTTTAACTCATTAACTGCTTGTGGTTGATCAATTCCTTTTAATTGATTGGTTTTTATTGATTAATTCCCTTTGGTTGATCAACTGCTTGTAATCAGCTGCTTTGAATTCATTAATTGCTTTTTTATTAATCCCCTTTAACTGATTAATTGATGTGATTAATTCTTTTTAATGGATTAATTTCTTTTGATTAATTCCCTTTAAATAAACAACTGCATGTGATTAATTGCTTTAAATTTATTGGTTTTTTATTAATCTCCTTTAACTGATTAACTCCTTGATTTTGATTAATTCCTTTTAATTAATTGCTTTTGATTGATTAATTCTGTTTAACTAAATAGCTGCATGTGATTGATTAATTGCTTTAAATTGATTAATTACTTTTTAAAAATTAATCCTCTTTAACTGACAAATTGCTTGTGATTGATTAATTCCTTTTCATTGATTAATTGCTGTTGATTAGTTAATAACTTTTGAATAACTAATTCCTTTTGATTAATGAATCCAAGTGTCTAGAAACATCCTTGTGAGTTACAGGGATGTTTTTGGGGTGTTTTGGGGTGAAATCAGTGAAATTATTCCCATTTTGGGGTGAAATCAGTGAAATTATTCCCATTTAACCGACTCAAAGACCGGAAGGTATTCAGACAGCAGGGAAAAAACGGGAGAAAACAAAAGATTTCCGGCAAAGGAAAGGGAGGAACTTTTTGGTGTGAGAACACTGAAAATGGCTGTTGATTTTTGAGGAGATCCAGGCCGGAAAAATGAGCAATAAATGGAAAGAAAGGGGTAAAACGTGGGCGGTGGACTCACTCGAAGGTGGGCTTGGTCTGCGCCCACCCGTAGAGGTTGTGGACGTCGTAGTGGCGCACGGGGGACCCGTCCGGCAGCTGCTGCTGCCCCTCCATGCAGAGGGTCTTGAAGCTCAAACCCTCGGATCGGGATCCCAATTCTGCAGGAAAAGGGGAAAAATCCACCCGGATTCCCTCAAACGGTGCCGAGGAATGGGAAAATTTTTAATTTTTTAAAAAAAATTTTAATAATTTTGAGCGATGTTCGCTGTCTTTAAGGATTGGGGGTTGTTTGTTAAATTTTTAATGGAAAAAGTATTTGGGGTTTTCTGAAATAATTTTTTTGGGGGGGGGATTTGGGGATTGCTGGAATTTGGTTTCGGAAGTGTGGAGGGTGATGGAAATGGATTTTTAGGAGAATCAGGGGATTACGAAATTCAGTCTTTTGAAAAGTCGGAAATGCTGAAATTTGATTTCAGAAGTCTGGGAAATGATGAAAATGGGTTTTTAGGAAAATTAGGAAATGCTGAAATTTGATTTCATATCTTCAGGAAATTACAAGAACAGATTTTTTAGAAAAAAATAGGAAATGCTGAAATCGGATTCCAGAAATTCAGGAAATGCTGAAATTGGATTTCAGAAATCCAGGAAACTACAAAAAGAGATTTTTTAGAAAAATTTGGATATGCTAAAATTGAATTTCAGAAATTCAGATAATGATGAAAATGGAGTTCTAGAAAAATTAGGAAATTATGAAACTGGATTTTAGAAATTCGGAAAATGAAGAAAATGAAGTTTTAGAAGAAGAAGAAATGCTGACATTGGATTTAGTAAGTGAGGAAATGCTGAAATTTTATTTCAGAAATACAGGAAATTACAAGAACAGATTTTTTAGAAAAATTAGGAAATGCTGAAATTGGATTTCAGAAATTCAGGGAATGATGAAAATCAAGTTTTAGAAAAACTAGGAAATACTGAAATTGGATTTGATAGATAAGTAAAAGCTGGAATTCGATTTCAGAAATTCAGGGAATGAAGAAAATGGAGTATTTTAAATTTTTTAGAATTTTAAAAGACTGAAATCGGATTTCAAAGATTACAAAATGCTGAAATTCTATTTCACTAATTCAGGAAATTCTTTGAGTCCCAACGATCCCGTGTGAGGATCTGGATCTGTGGGGTGACATTTTGGGCATCTCTTAACTCAGAAAATCGGGGGGTTGCCAGTTTTAGTAATAAAATGCATTAAAATCCACAGCCATGACCACGTCCAAAGCAAAATCCCAAGAGAAAAACACTCAAACCCAACAAAAATAATAATAGTAAAAAAAGTGTATTTTCACCCATCCCGGGCCCCGTTTTCACCAGCAAAGATTTTAGAGTGCTGAATTTCCGTTTTGGGCTCAGTTTGGGTTTAATCCGTATTTAATTCACATTTATCTCGTTCGGAGTGACCCAAAACGTTGGAATTTTGGGGTGTTCCTGGACTTACGGGGCATGTAGGGCGGGAAGTTGAGCTCCTGGTCCTGGCAGCCGCCGACGGTGCCGTGGACGAAGCTCGCGGGCTCGTTCATGTCCTGAGGGCGGAAAAAACAGCAAAATTCCTCTAAAACTGGTGGAATTCCTCTTAAATTGCGGTAATTCCAGCTGGGTTAATTCCTGAAATCACTAGAAGTCAGTAATTTCCATTCATCGCAATTAATGAGGTTATTTAAGGAAATAAAGAGGGAGATTCATATTCTGGGACCCACTTGGTTTTTAATTTAATGAACAGAAAATTTTCCCTTCACGGGAAATTCCCTTCAAGGCCAAATCCTGAATATTCGGAATATTTCACTTGCCACGGATACATTCCTAAAAAATTGATTAAGAAAATGAATGGATTAATGGATTGGGTTCCAGGATTTCTTCTGGATTCAGCCAAATTTCTGGGAAAACCCCGATTTTCCTCTGTGGGAAGAGAAATTAAGATGTGAAGTATCACTAAATAAATGGAAATTAGGGAAATCCCTGGTTTTGGGAATTACGGTGGCAGCCAGGCACCAAAGCAGGGAAAATACTGGGAAAATGTCAAATATTTCCCTGGATTTCTGGATTTTTTTGGTATTTCTGTATTTACCAGATTTATTTATAGTTATTTCTGGGTTTTATATATTTTTGTGTATTTACTTTCTCGCCATATCTCTATTTATTTCTTTGTTTCTAATTATTTTCTTTATTTTCCCTCTTTTTTCCTATATTTTTCGTACATAGATTGTCTCAATTTTTCTGTATTTTTATTTCTTTATTTCCTATATGTTAATTTTTCTATATTTTCCTGTATTTTTTCTCTTTTTTCTATGAGTGTTTCTATATTTTTCTCTACATATTTTCTGTATTTATTTAAATGTTTTTCTATATTTATTTTCTACTTTATTTTCTACTGATTTCCTTTATTTTTTCTATATTTATTCTGTAATTTTCCAAATAGTCTAATTTTTTAATTTATTTCTCTATTTTTCTCTATGTATTTTCTATATTTTCTTATTTATTCTCTATATTTTTCTCTGTTATTTCCCCTAATTTTTTCTGTATTTTTCCTATATTTTTCTCTATTATTTCCCCCTTTTTCCCTGTATTTTTCCTATATTTTTCTCTATTGATTTTCTACCTTTTTTCTATTTTCTTTATTTTTTCTATATTTATTTCTCTTTTTCTCTCTTTGCTATTTTTTATACTTATTTCTTTATTTTCCCTCTGTTACTTTCTATATTTTTTCTTATTTTAGTTTTCAATTATTCTCTATTTCGTTATATATGTCATCAAAAAAACCCAATTGATAAATAATAAATAAATTTAAAAAACAATTCTAGGAACTTGTCGACGTAAGAAAACCCAATTAACAAAAAAAACCCAAAGAAAATTAAAAACACCAGGAAAACTTTAAAAACAAATAACACAATTTTTGAGAAAGATTTTTTCAACAAATAAATCCGAATAAACCCATAAATATATGAAAATAATTTTGAAAATCCTTTTTAAAAATTAAAAATAAATCCCCAAATAAACCCAAGAAGAGCGATGTAAAAAAAGATTTTTAGGGTGGATTTTTGGGATTAAACTCCACGACACCGTTGGGGATTTTGGGAAGGGGCGGAGCCACGATTTTGGGCTGAAATTCCCCAAAAAAGAGGTTTCCCACTCACGATCCAGAGCCCGTCGAACTTGATGCTGAGGGAGGAATTCCGGGGGTTCTCGTAGACCTCGGCGATTTCCCGCGCCCACCAATCCACGGTGGAATTCCGGAAGAAATCCGGGACGGCGGCGTAGGCCCGGTACAGCTGGGGGAGGGTTTCGATCGACATCAAATTTAATAAAATAAGAATTTGATGGCTTTTAAACAGAAATCCAAATTTTTGTTAATGGAATTCCTTTTTAAGATGAATATATAAAATTAATTCTACTAAAATTATTGTATTATATTACATTTCATTACATTACATTATATTTTATTTTATTTTATTTTTTGTATTTTACATTTTCTGTTTTATGTCTTATATTTCTAAATATAAAAGTACCACTATAAGTACTTACAATTATACATTTAACACTGTAATTTCATTAATTCTAAACATGATTAATTATCATAATTAGTAGTTATAAAATAAAACTATGATTGTAAGTAATTGTAATTAATTCTAACTTACTATAATGTAGTTATGATTTATAAGAACCACTGGTGATTATAAAGAGGTTCTTAACATATTTAATTATAGAATAAAATATAATAAATAATCTGCAACTGATTAAAATTATAAAACCATTTTTAAAAATTATTTATAAAAACATAATTCAGATTTTTAATATGGCTGCCATTTCTTAAAAATTGGAATTTTATTACAGTAGAATTTTTTAAAAATACATTTAATTTTAAAAAATTATATTTCTAAAAATAGACTTCAAGTTCTGTCAAAATATACATTTCTTTTTCAATAAATTTTATTATTGTAACAATGCCAATAGAAACATTTTTAAAGAAAAATATAAAATTTAAGCATGAGCTTAATTATTCTAAAACAGAATTTAAAAATAGGAAATTTACTTTTATAAAAAAGTATTTTTTTAAAAAAATAACACTTTTAATGAAATAAATTAAAATTTTTCAAATATAAATGCAATGTTTAAAAATACATTCAATTTTATACAAAAATACTATTTTTAAAGTGAAATATAATTCACCTAAAACAGAAATTTAATATCATTTAAGCAATTTCTTTCAAAATAGAAACTGAATTTTTAAAAGAAATGCAAATCTTTTAGAATACAAATTTACCTCTTCAACAGGTAATTTTTGAAAATAAAAATGTTTTAATAGAAACTCATTTTAAAATAATAAATTTAAAGTTTTTAATGGATTTTTTAAAAATCGATTTTTTTTAATAGAAGTATCATTTTTTAAAATATAAAAACTCTTAAAATAGAAATTTAACTTTTTAAAAATCTTAGTTTATTTTTGCCATTCAATTTTAAATTTTTCATAGAACCTTTTTCACAGAAAGTTTTAAAAACCGAAACCTGATTTTTTTAAAATTATTTTTTCGAAAAGAAATTTAATTTCTCTTTCAAAAAATCCTGATTTGCTGCATTTTGTTGTTTTCCTGGCAGAGCCATCGGGGCGTTTCTGGAGTATTTTTGAATTATTTGGGGATTTTTGCTGTTCTGATACAAAACTGGCGCAATTCCTGCAGCGACCTCGATTTCCTCATCCAATCCCACAAACCCGAGGAATTTCCCATTCCCACTTTTCCTCCCCAAAACGCCCCCGTTCACCTTCACTTGGGTGTCCCAGTCCAGGGAATCGTTGACCACCACGTTGGGCAGGTCCGGCCACACCTGGGGGAGGAGAGGGGAAAATAAATAAAATAATTGCAGTAATAAAGTGAATAAAATATTCAGATTGAACCGACTTGATTTTAAATAGAATTCAATAGAATGAGAATTAAATAGAATTACCACTTCTCAAAATTACAATTAGCTTGAAACATTAAATCTCAATTTAAGAAATTGAAAATCTAAAATTAATTTTATTTTTTTAAGTTTATTCTATGTAATTTTTTAAAAATTTAATCTTATTTGTAGTTCTTTATTTTTCATGTTAATGTTTAATTGTAGCCTTTTAAAAAACTTATTGGATTTTGTATGGTTTACTTCTCTTACATTTATTCTGTAATTCACAGTTTAGATTTTATTGTTTAACTTTTTGTATTTCTATTTCATTTAATTTTTAAACCGTACAATTTTTTTCAATTCCTTCTTACGTTTTACTGCTTAATTTTTGTATTTTTAGCTTGCTTTATCTTATTTTAATTTTTTATTTATTTTAAATTATTTTATTGTTCCGTTTTTTATATTTTTTCTTTAATCATCATAATATTTTATGTTGTAAATTGTTCATATTTTGTATTTTTTATTTAATCATACAATTACTTTATTTTTTGTGGGTTTTTTCACTCTTTATTGGTTATATTTTATGCTTTTTTTATCCTAACTTTATTTTAGTTTTTTAGTATTTTACTTTATTTTTTACTTCATTTTTTACTTCATTTTTTTATTTTCCTACTTTAACTTTTTTTTTATTTTAATTTTATCCTGCAAATTTTTTTTCTATTTCTTCATGCTAATCCTAATTTTTTTTTCTTTACATTATTTTTATTTTCTCATTTAATCTCATTTTACTTTTATCAGACAAGATTAAACTTAAAACAACGAATTTAATGGATAAAACTCTACAGTCCAACATAAACCAATCTATCAACAAAATCTGTTAATTCGGGTGATATCAACAATCATGACGGGATTATTGGGATGATTTTTGGGGGAAATAATGGGGATTTTGACCTTGGCGTAGATGATGTCGTCGCTGTTGGGCCACTTGATGAAGACGTCCTGCTCCACGCCGCGGTCGAAGGCCGGGTAATTCGTCTCATTGGCCGAGATGGCTGGGTCCTGAAATTCAAATTTTAATTGAGATTTTATCCTAATTTTTAATCTTTTCACCTATATTTAAAAGTTTTTTAAGGTTATATTTTCAGTTACATTTCAATTGGCAATTAAGTATCTTAACCTAAACTGTATCTCAATTTTTAAATCGATTCTGACTGTAATTAATTTGTTTCATTAGTCCTGTCCCAGCTCCATTAGCCCCGCCCCCTCTCCATTAGCCCCTCCCCCTCTCTTAGCTCTGCCCACTATCCCAAATTCCCACCCCCACTGGGTGACGTCACCACCAGGATGAGGACTATGCTCTACCTGTCCTTTAGCCCCGCTCCTCCTCCTTAGCCCCGCCCCCTTCAAGGGATGATGTCACCACCAGGATGAGGACTATGCACTGCCTGTCCTTTAGCCCCACCTCTCCTTAGCCCCGCCCCTTTTTAGGGGTCACATCACCACCAGGGTGAGGACTATGTGCTGCCTGACTTTTAGCCCCGCCCTCTTTTAGGGATGATGTCACCACCAGGGTGAGGACTATGCACTGCCTGTCCTTTATTCCCACCCCTCTTCCTTAGACCCACCCCCTTTTAGGGCTGATGTCACCATCAGGGTGAGGACTATTCACTGCCTGTCCTTTATTCCCGCCCCTCTTCCTTAGACCCACCCCCTTTTAGGGCTGATGTCATCAACAGGATGAGGACTATGAACTGCCTGTCCTTTAGCCCCGCCCCTCCTCCTTAGCCCCGCCCCTTTTAGGGATGATGTCACCACCAGGATGAGGACTATGTGCTGCCTGTCCTTTAGCCCCACCCCTCTTCCTTAGACCCGCCCTCTTTTAGGGGTGACGTCATCGCCATGATGAGGACAGAGATCATCCCATTCTTTACCCCACCCCCTATTTGCAAGCCGTGCCCCCCTTTCAGGGATGATGTCATCACCGGGATGATGTCATCACCATGATGAGGACGAAAACGAAACGCATCCCCTCCTTTAGCCCGGCCCCCTCTTCCCTAGCCCCGCCCTCTGTGAGATGAGGTCATCACCAGGATGAGGACAAAATGCATCACATCCATTAGCCCCGCCCCTCTTCCCAAGACCAGCCCCCTTTAGGGATGATGTCATACCAGGATGAGGACAGAATGGTTCCTTTCCTTTAGCCCCGCCCCTCTTCCCAAGCCCCGCCCCCTTATGGATGATGTCATCACCAGGATGAGGACAGAATGGTTCCTTTCCTTTAGCCCCGCCCCTCTTCCCAAGCCCCGCCCCCTTTAGGGATGATGTCATCACCAGGATGAGGACGAAGCGAATCCCGTCCCTCCGGATGCGATCCACGAGCGCCGGGAGCCCCTGGAAGCGCGGGCTGAGCGTGAAATCCAGCTGGCGCTCCATGTAATCGATGTCGGCGTATTGCACGTCCTGCGGGACACCGGGAATGTCACCGGAGAGCCGGGAACGGGAGGGAAAGGGGGAAAATAAAATACGGGGGGGAAAAGGAAAAAGAGTAAGTGGAAAAAAGTGAAAGACAAAATGGGGAAAAGAAGAAATGGGGAGAAAAGTGAAAAAAAGGACAAAATGGGGAAAAATTTAAAAAAAGACAAAATGGGGAAGAGAAAAATGGAGGAAAAGGGGGAAAAGAAGAAATGGGGAAAAAAGTGAAAATAGCAAAAAAAAAAGAAAAAGAAAAAATGGATTAAAGAGAAAAAAGAAGAAATGGGGGGAAAGTGGAAGTAGGAAAAAAGGAAAAAAGAAAAAATATGAAAAAATAGTGAAAAAAGTGAAAAAAGAAAAAGGGGGACAAGTGGAAAAAGGAAAAAAGGAATAAAGGAAAAAAAGAAAAAATATGAGAAAGTAGTGAAAAAAGTGAAAAAAGAGAAAGGGGGACAAGTGGAAAAAGGAAAAAAGGAAAAAAAGAAAAAAATGAGAAAGTAGTGGAAGAAGTGAAAAAGAAAAAGGGGAAAAGTGAAAAAAGGAAAAAAGGAAAAATAGGAAAAAATAGTGAAAAAAGAGAAAAAAGAAAAAGGGGGACAAGTGGAAAAAGGAAAAAAGGAAAAAAAAAAAAAAAAAAAAAGAAAAATATGAAAAAATAGTGAAAAAAGTGCAAAAGGAAAAAGGGAAAAAGTAAAAATGAGAAAAAATAAAGAAAAAAGAGAAAATGGGGGGGAAGGGGGGAAAGGGGGAAATTTAAAATAAAGAAAGGAAAAAATGGAGATATGGGAAAAAATTCAGAATCAAAAAAGCAGATAAAGAATAGATACAAAAATGAGGGAAAAAAGGAAGCAAATGAAAGCATAAGAACAAAATTTTAAAAAGGAAAAATTAAGAAAAAATTAGAAAATATCCACAATGCAAAAAATGAAATAACATATTTTAAAAATACATGAAAAAAATATTTTAAGAAAAAATTGTGGCAAAAATGGAAAAAAAATGGAAAAACCCTAAAACTCTAAATGGACAGAAATGAAAAGAAATGAAAACTTAAGAAATGGAATAAAGTTTTTAAAGAAAAAAGTCATATATTGTATAAAAATATCTGCATTATACATTACAAATCATCAAAAGAAATAAATGCCTAATAATTATATTATGACATAAATCTAGTAAATATAACATATAACTACAGATGTTGCTCATAATCTACAATACATTATTTATAAATAACTATGATATAATTCTAATATTGTATTTTTATTACTGGAAAGTATATATATTAAAATACACAAATATAAATAGATATGCTATATAAAATCTGCACTGCATATTATTTTTTGTTTATATTTTTAATATATACATATATTTTTATATGACGTTCCGAGCGCAGAACAACCTCTCATTCCAGAATAATCCAGCTAAAATCTGATTTTTCACTTCCCTTCTATTTCCTCAGAAAATCCCTGGAAAACTTGACCCCTGACCTCCCTCCCAGCAGAGATTTTCTTGGATTTCACCGAAAATCCCCCAAACTCGGGAACTCACCAGAGGGATCTGGGCCCGACTCATGTCATCGACCAATTGGGCGATTTCGGAGTCGTTTCCGTAGCCGTAGCGGCAGAGTTGGAAGCCCAGGGCCCAATAGGCTGGCATGACTGGGCGTCCCACCAGCTGGAACGGGTGAAAACAGTGGGATTTAGGGAAAAGGGGGGGAAATAGACCAAAACAAGCAAAAAATAAAAACCTAAACTGAAAAAAACAAAACCCAAAAACAAACAAAAAAAAAGAAAGGAAAAATTAAACAACACCACGGCAAACAACAAAAGAAACTCAACTGAAGAAATAAAAAGTGAATTAAGGTGAACTAGAAATAAATTTTAAAAGAAAGAAATAAACAAAAGTCTAGAAAAAAAAAAGGAAAAAAAAAGGAAGCAGAAAAAACCAGCAAAACCCAGAAAAACTCAAATTCCTCAAACAACTGCAAATGAAACAAGAGCCAAAAAAACCCAAACCAAAAACTGCAAAAAACCAGAAGCCAGGAAAACCTAATCCCCCCAGAAAAAAATCCTGCAAAATCACCCCAGTAAAAACCAACATACCAAGAAAAATATTTTAAAAACCATTTAAATTCACAAGAAAAATCCCAAGTCTTCCAAAAATTCCAAAAAGTGAACTCTTCCCAAAAAAACCAGTGAAAATACTTCAAAATAGCAGAAAAGCTTCAAAACGCCTCAAAAATGAAGAGCTCTCTAAAATAAACACCCCTAAAACACCACAAAAAGAACCAATCCTCTGCCAAAAAGGCAAAAACCCACAGAAATCATTAAAAATATCAAAAAGCTCCCCCAAAATCCCCTAAAAATCCCTCCAAACCCACCCCATAAACCAAAACAACCCAATAACCACTCACCCAAAAAACACCAAACCCCCAAAAATTTTAGAAATAGAAAAACAGAACCCAAGAAAACCCCTTAAAATAACCTCACCAAAAACAGCCTGGAAAAACCCAACCTTCCAAACCAACCCAAAACCCAAAATTAAAAATAACCTTGAAAACAGCCAAAAAATAAAACCCAAACCAAGACAACCTGAAGATCCTCCCAAAACCATGCATAAGAAAGGGAAACCCAGGGGAAATTTAAAAAACAAAACTATGAAAAACACAAGGAAAACCCAAATAAAATAAAATAACCTCAAAAAAAAAAAAAAGCATGAAAAACCCTAACCCCTTGAAAAAAATCCAAAAATTCCCCCTAAAACACCCAAAAACCTCCCAAAGCCCCCCAATTTCCCAAAATAATAAAGAAAGCCCCCCCAAATCCCACAAAACCGGCCTGAATTCCCTTTGACTTCCCCCCTGCCATCACCTCCGTGTATTCCTGCACCACTTCCTCCGGCGTCGGCCCCAGGACGACGTAGAAATCCAGGATGCCCCCGGTGGTGCGGTAGGTGAGGGCTGGAGTCGGCTGGAAGGTGACGTCTGGAAAAATGGGAAAGGGACAGAAGGTGACATCTCCCCCCATTAGAGCTGAAAAAACTGAGGGTTCTGGCAAAATCCATGGAGGGAAAAGAGGAATTCCGGTGGTTTTTACCCATTGCGTTGCTGTTGAGCAGCAGGACCCCGTAGGCATTGCCGTCCTCTTCCAGCCCCATGTAGAACGGTTGGAAACCGTAGGAATTCATCTTGTACTGTCCCAAAAATCAACATTTTGGTTTAGGAAGAGATGGAAAATTAATTACCAACAGATTATCAATATTTTTACCATTTATCAAGAAATGATTACTCATTGATGATGACGTCAAAGAATTATTGGGTAAAGAATGGTTTGGGTTGAGATGGTTGGGGTGGGTTGGATTGGCTTGAGTTGGAATGAATTGGGTTGGTTGGGTTGGATTGGATTGG